>JAJCXA010000153.1:0-83152 GCA_026770245.1 Clarireedia aff. paspali H2
CTCCAGCAGCATTGGACGCCGCGCCACCTCCACCCCCTAACGGCACAGCACCTCCGCCACCTCCGCCTGCCAACGGAACAGCACCTCCAGCAGCATTGGACGCGGCGCCACCTCCACCCGCCAACGGCACAGCACCTCCACCACCTCCGCCTCTCAACGGGACAGCACCTCCACCACCTCCAGCAGCATTGAACGCCGCGCCACCTCCACCCCCTAACGGCACAGCACCTCCACCACCTCCGCCTCTCAACGGGACAGCACCTCCAGCTGGCAAAGTACAAGCGCCCCCAGCAGCACAGGGCCCTCCACCTGCTGCAAGCGCACCACCTGCTGTAAGCGCTCCACCTGCTGCAAGCGCTCCACCTGCTGCAAGCGCTCCACCTGCTGTAAGCGCACCACCTGCTGCAAGCGCACCACCAAGTCCACCGGCTGCCCTTGCACAGAGCCCACCAGCAAAGCCGGCCAGCGCTCCGCCAGCTCCGCAGAAAGCCGCTCAAACACCCCCGAAGCCTTCAGCTCCTGCTCTGCCACCAGCCCCGAATGGCGCTCCTCAAGGACCAAAAGCTAAACGGGGTCAGAGGTAGATACGATGGATAGACTGATGGATGGCGATCAGAGAGTTCGGTGCGATGAGTGAGACAACTTCGCGTTCTTGAATTACAGCGTGCTTTGCTTGCTGGTTAAGCGAGGAAATAGAAATAGCAACAGCGAAAATGCAGGGCCATCTTGCTAGCCAGATGGTCATACACTTTTGACACTTCGCGTTCTTGGATTACCGCGTTCTTGGATTACCGCGTTCTTGGATTACCGCGTGCTTGGATTGCAGCGTGCTTTGCTTGCTGGTTAAGCGAGGGAATAGAAATAGCAATAGCGAAAATGCAGGGCCATCTTGCTGGGCAGATGGTCATACACTTTTGACACGGTCATTTAGAATCTTGCTTTCGCTGTAAATCATATTCGTATGTGAAATCTGTATTCTTCATAAATCTGAATATCGTAGAAATGTATTCCTCTTAAACGTTCATAGTATATCTAACTTACGGTACACCTCTCCCCTCTCTCGTCGCCTTTGCCAACTCACTTTGCGCCTTATCATCCGCGTATCTTTTATAAATCGGCAAATAATGCTCCCTTTCGCTCATACTCATCTTGACGCTTTCTCTCCCCTCAATCGCCTTTACCCATTTCTCCCACCTTTCTCTCTTATCACCCATTTCTTCAATTCCCAGCCCGCCTTTGAATTCGTCAAATACCCAAAGTCGTACTGCCCATGGTGCGAGGCAGAAATCTATGAGAGATGGCTCGGAACCATTGAAATATGGACCGGAGGCGTCCATCTCGGACGTGAAAGATTTGAGGTGCGAGAGGAATTGGGTGCGATGTTGGGAGAGGGTGGTGTCGGAAGGGGAGGTGGGTTGATATTGGAGGAAGCGGTGGTAGGCGGGGATTATACGGGAGGTTATGAAATCCATCCCTGAAGGGGTTGTCAGTATATGTTATGTGTTTCCACCACTTCACCAGTAAAGGGAACTACTTACAAATTCTCATCCTAGCTTTCTCGAAAGGTTCTCGGGGAAGTAAACGAGGCCAATGCGAGGGATACGCATCTTCAAGGAATTCGCAGATCACATTACTTTCGTAGAGGGCCTTTCCTTCGTATGCGAGCGTGGGGACGAGCCCTCGAGGATTGAGTTTTAGGAGAGACTCAGGCTTGTGGTAGGGGTTTACTTCGACGTATTGAAAGGGGATTTTCTTCTCGAGAAGGACGAGGATAACGCGCTGGACGAAGGGGCAGAACTGTTCTAAGTGTGAGGTTATATTCTGTATATCAGAGAAAATAAAGGGCGTTGGCTCGTCCCGTCAGACGGTTATGGCTTGCCGCCCATTCCACCTGAGCAAGTTGCTCTCCATGATCGGAACTATCGAAGTGGGAGGATACGAATGTTCGAATGACTTGAAGAAGACGAATGACAGGGCCAGTAAGGCTTGACATGCCAGCCAGCTGTGTCGGAAAAAGAGCAGAGGTCACATTTCTTAGCAAGTAAAGGCCGTATTTATCTGAATAAAGCTTACTGACACTTCAGAGCTCCATGAGCAGAGCGGTAACTTCTCACTCTCTGCTGGAACATTGGACCTACAATGCTCCCCCACAGCTGATCAAGCCAAGATTAACACAAGGTATAGAACTTACCCATCCACTGTATAGCTTCACAGGCTCCTCCTTTGAATGCTCCTCGACCATTTTGGCCGCAAGACCAGTCGCATGAGGATGAAGATCGGCATCGGGATGAGATGAGCCCATGATGATGATGAAATTGGAGAACGAAAATTGATGAAGGCAATGAATATGGGACTGCTCTTTGATGAAATGAATAAATCGATAGAGGTTACCTACAAGACATCATACACAGTTGCGCTATCGTTGGCCTGCCTCTGTACCGGTATTTGTAATTCCTGGTTCAAGGGCCCAAGGATGACGAAATTAATGAATGCGGGGGGGCAACCGCGCTGTAACTGTAAGACTCCCTTGACTCCTTGGTGCTCGAGTATTTATCCATAAATACGACGACTTTCGAGATGTATGTAAATATCGAGCATCTCTGCACGGGACCAAAAAAATCAACACAGAGAGAACGAAATGTAGCAGAGTGTACAAGTTGTAATACCAAGACATAAACTATCTCTTGCCACATCATCTCTTGAATCAAGTCCCATGTCCAGCTGAGGTAAATCGCACTTGTATCGAAGAAAAATGCCAACTGTGGCTGAATCACTGACTTGCTGATCTTTTTTGGCGGGGCACAGCCGCTTTGCTTTGTCTTGTCCAACGACATAACACCCAACCTTCTTTCTCCAATCCGATATTTCTTGTTTTCTCTTGTTTATTCTTCGAATTCTTAAGCCAGATATTTCTTCTGTCACTCTATTCAAGAATACTAGAAACCAAAAGAACGCATCCAAAATGACCGGTCCATCAACGTATTTACCCTCCCTTTCCTTTCAGATTCCTCATCCCACAGATGAAACCCCAGCTAACCATTTCTTTTTTCATGGACTCTACAGACCTGGTCAAGAAGGCCCATCATTTGCGCCGCCGCCTCTACCAGCGGGGTGGATCGCCCAGTGGGATGGTATGTCGAAGAAATATTATTTCGTGCAACTGAGCACGGGAGCATCACAATGGGACACCCCTACACAACCCGCACCTACGGGACCGACACCGCAGGCAACGCCGCAGGGGGTTGAACATCCGTACGGCTTGCCGGGCGCGAACGCAAGTAATCAAGGACTTGGCGATCATGCACAACAGCATGGAGGGGAAATGGCTGCAGATGGAACAAGGGGCGGTCCGGATGGGGAGAGGGGCATTGGTGTAAGTTTTACCTTTGCATCGCTATACTCTAATCATTTTTGGCCCATGGTGTGCGGTTTGGATTCCAGTGCTAGCTTGCTGACGATCGCGGGGATGAAATAGTCCGTTCTCATGAATCAATACATGAAGAAGCAAACTGGTGGTCAACAGAGTAGTTTAGGATCACTAGGTGGGCTAGCGAGCTCATTTTTGGGAGGCGGATCAAGCCACAGCAACAGCAATACGCACTCCTCATCGAGCGGAGGATCATCTGGAATTGGTGGGCTGGCGAGTTCATTGTTGGGAGGAGGATCGAGCCACAGCAACAGCAATACGCACTCCTCATCGAGCGGAGGATCATCTGGACTTGTGGGCGCCTTGGCTGGCAGTCTATTGGGTGGTGGAAAGAAACAAGATAACAAGCCAACACAAAGTCACTCGAGTGCGCAAAACACCCAGCACGGACAGACGGGTCAAAGCGGTCACAGTGGGCAGAGCGGATTGATGGGAAGCTTGGGAGGCATGTTTGGACACCAAAGTCAATCGGTATGCGATTCTTATTCTCTCTATTCTCTCCTCTCATGCTAATACTCCAAACCAGCAGGGCAGCAACTTTGGATACTCCAACCACAGCACCCCTCAGGGAGGATATTCTGGTGCACCTCCTCCAAGTAGTTATCAACCTGGTAATGCATCTCACAGTTCTTACGGTTCTTCAGCACAACAGCCATACTCTCCAGGACATAACCCCTCCCAATCATATTCTCAAGGCCAGACCCCATCCCAATATGATCATAATAGTCCTTCTCATGGCATGCCGCCGAACCAGCAGCACTATGGCACAACCTCCGGACCATCATACAACGGACCCCAACATCAACAATCATTTGGTAATGGCGCACCGCCGCAACAACAACATCAGTATTCAGGTCCGCCAAGTTATCAACAAGGACATGGAGGATATCCGCAACAACAATATGGTGGAGCGCCTGGGTCTGGGATGTCAGGAGGAAACTATCCACCTCCACCGTCAATGGGCCCCCAGCATGGACAGCATGGCTCGCATGGCGGACAATCAGGCGGTTATTCCCAACAACAATGGTAGTGTTGGAAGTCCAGTATGTCTATGATATGTGATGGGTGAAAATTTCATTGTGTTTGGAAGGGTTGGAATTGTTATTTCCATAGACGGATATCCTGTAAATGCAAAATTGCAAGGCTGGTTGGGAGCAATTTGTTTATGTTGAAGTTTGCGCTCATGAATTCTTCTTCTCATTATTAAGCCAGTCTGCTCCTATACTGGAAATCCATTCCATGATGTATCGAGAAAGATACCAGCTCCCGACTGCAAGAAGTATGATATATGCAGCAGTTGGCACAAGTGATCGTGGAACTATGTTGAATATGTACGGATCGAGGATAATGTCGACGAAGACGGGAGGCACGTTCTCCATGAGAGTCTGATTCATCGTATAATAATCTGCTTTTGCATATATCTGCAAAAATAATGTTGATAGTACCTCATTTGAATTATGCTTGTATTTTAGCTCCATACTTGTGACATCGGGAGTTCGGTCTTCAGTTCCCATGAACAGAGGTTGACGGGACTCGGAATACTGGGCGAGAGATGTAATCAGATCAGGGTTCTCGAAGACAGCGGGTAGTTCATATGTCTCAAGCCGAAATGAGGTTGGTTCCTGGTAAATTGATATTCGTTAGTATGAATCAGATGAACCGGGTTTTTAAGACTATGGGGGAACTTACGGTGGCAGTCCAGCATATTCGAACCTCGTACCTCTGTCCTGCTTTCAGTCTGTGAAGTAAATACCATGACGGCTTGCCAAACTTCGACTCTTCTGTAGGGAACTCGGCCTCAATATGGGTTCGCAACGAAGAATGATGTGGTGAGAGGGTTTCCAGGTGTAGATCCTCAAGGGTAGGATGTTCGAGGGGTACATTTAGCTGTTGCGGACCCAGAAATATGACTTTCTCCGTATTTGCTAATACGTGTTGAATCTGCAACGCCAGCACAGCTATTGCGCCGGGCAACAGATATCGTATAGGGGATCGCATATTCGTTGCTGCACAAAATTGTGTTATATCTTCATATCCATATCCGTTGTCCTTATTTCCAGCCCGCCTCCTACCTTTCGTGCCTTTTCCGCAGATTCCAAGAATCGGTGAGTGTGGGGCAGTTCTTGAAGCTTGGACCATAAGCTTCCTAATTAATACTAGACGGAGCGTCGCCAACGCGGTCACCCCTTTCGATTTTTCCGTTGTTTATATGTGGATCAACACTCAAAACTCTACCTCCCTCCCCTGTGCTTCCTCATTCCCCACTATCAAATATCTCCCGCAAAAGAACGATAATCCATAATCTTGCAAGAAGATTTCCTTGCTAAGATCATCTTCCTTCCTTTCTCACAAAATCTCAATCATCGTGTGCTTCATCTATCAACAGTAAACATGAGAGAAGTTATTAGCATCAACGGTAAGCTTCACTCAACGCGTTATACTACACAACACACCGCTCTAGATATCAATCATGATAGCCTCTTGACTGTGATCTGGGAAATATACTGATTTGTGATCCTTATAGTCGGCCAGGCTGGTTGCCAAATTGCAAACTCTTGCTGGGAGGTGAGTTGTTGACAAGAGATTCGAAATCGCATTGTTTTCATGGCGGGGGATGAAAACCATACAAGGTTACTGGGCTTCTTGACTGACTTAACATCTTCTTGCCACAGCTCTACTGCCTTGAGCATGGTATCCAGGTATGACTTCAACCCCTTGAATTCCCTCTGCGTCGGATCAGAATACTGCTCTAATGCGATTCACTCACAGCCTGATGGATACTTGACCGAGGAGCGTAAAGCCGCCGACCCCGATCAAGGCTTCAGCACCTTCTTCTCCGAAACTGGTATGCATACGATCACAAAACTACAAGTTGAGTCAGGTTACTGATAGGTATTTGCAACAAAGGCCAAGGAAAATATGTCCCACGAACCATCTACTGCGATCTCGAGCCAAATGTCGTTGATGAGGTTCGAACTGGTACCTACCGCAGCTTGTTCCACCCAGAACAGATGATTACAGGAAAGGAGGATGCCTCAAACAACTACGCTCGTGGTCACTACACCGTCGGTAAGGAGTTGATCGACCAAGTGTTGGATAAAGTTCGACGTGTTGCCGACAACTGCTCTGGTCTCCAAGGATTCCTCGTATTCCATTCGTTCGGTGGCGGAACTGGTTCTGGTTTCGGTGCTCTCCTCATGGAGCGCTTATCCGTCGACTTCGGCAAGAAAGTTAAGCTCGAGTTCTGTGTTTACCCGGCACCACAAACCGCAACCTCCGTTGTCGAGCCATATAACTCCATCTTGACGACCCACACCACCCTCGAGCACTCTGACTGTTCTTTCATGGTTGATAATGAGGCTATCTACGACATTTGCCGAAAGAACCTTGGCCTCGAGAGACCTAACTATGTCAACTTGAACCGACTGATTGCCCAAGGTGAGATAAACTAGAATTTTTTACGGCATTTAACAGTTTTAACATTCCATAGTTGTTTCCTCCATCACTGCCTCTCTCCGATTCGACGGTTCTCTCAACGTCGATCTTAACGAATTCCAGACCAACTTGGTCCCATACCCACGTATCCATTTCCCTCTCGTTGCCTATGCTCCAGTTGTTTCAGCATCAAAGGCATCACACGAAGCCAACTCCGTTCAAGAAATTTCGATGTCTTGCTTTGAGCCCAACAATCAGATGGTGAAGTGCGACCCAAGAAATGGAAAATACATGGCTACTTGCTTGTTGTACCGTGGAGACGTTGTACCAAATGATGTGCACGGTGCTGTGGCCACCTTGAAGACTAAGCGCACCATTCAATTCGTTGACTGGTGCCCGACTGGTTTCAAGATCGGTATTTGCTTCCAGCCACCTCAGATGGTTCCAAATGGTGATTTGGCCAAAGTCAACCGCGCTGTGTAAGTTTTAACCCCTATTCTCCCATTTTCTGTGCTAATAATGTTCTTAGCTGCATGCTTTCCAACACAACCGCTATTGCTGAGGCGTGGTCCGCTCTTTCCCACAAATTTGACCTTATGTACTCCAAGCGCGCTTTCGTCCACTGGTATGTCGGTGAGGGTATGGAGGAAGGTGAATTCTCTGAGGCCCGTGAGGATCTCGCGGCTTTGGAGCGTGATTACGAGGAGGTTGCGACCGACTCCCTTGAAGGTGATGATGGTGGCGAAGCTGAGTACTAAACTGTTGCTTTATGGATCATATTCTGCGGGATCTCATATTGGCTGGGCTATGTTTGGTACTTGATATGGTAACATGGAGCTTCTTCGGACGGGTTTTGGAGCATCGTCATGTTTCTCGGCAGGTGCATATATTCTTCCTTCCAGCGAATTCATGAAGGAACCTCCTCTTTTTAATCAGAATCCTTCCTTATAATACAAATATCACACAGCCGTCGTAGTACCCAATACAATGAGATGCTCATTCAAGTCAAAACCCTGAGCCAGCTAAATATGTTTCCGTGCTAAAAACTGGTAGACGATCTCTCAAACCGAGTAGAACTATTGTTTGTAAACAGAAATAGAATTCAGGGGGTATATGAAAGTGGTGCATGATAATAACAATGTGCTAGTTGATCGGTCATACTACGAACTTGACCTAGCGACGCGGTTTGGTGCAGTACATTAGCTTTACTTTTACTGTCTGTCATACAGACATTTCCCATGCAATGCTGTCCGAAAACTGTCGGGAAAATGTGGCACAGAACATTATAAGTGGTGGTGGTCATCCAATCACAAATAAGTGAAGCACCAAGCAGATGATGTTGCCGATTCTCCGCCTTTCGCTTCCCGCTTTGTTGACCTTACTAGTTTCCCAGTAATTTACAGCTGCTATCTACCTGCGCAATATCGTGGGTCTTTAAATAGCAAACCAACACTGAAACCTAACATTTCCCCATTGTTCTGGAGCTCTTGATATCGTATTAAATTGTTTCTATAGCTTCATTAATCACTCTTTTCGTCCCATCGCCAGTAATCAGAGGAAGAAGGATTAACACAGCTCAGGAGCGCGAAAGCATCATGGCCGAAGATCCCAGTAAGAACCTCTCTTATTACTTGAGCTCCCTGAGTTTTTGAAGCTTTTCCGTTGTCGCAAGAAAGAGCCCCTCAAAGCTTTATATACCTGCAATGCCTGCGGGTAGCACCATTCATGTATACGGTTCAAGTTTGACTGACAACTTCCAGCGGCCCCAGCCTTAAATCTCACTCCTGAAGAGAAGCGTGTATTTGGGCAGTTGTTCCGACAGGCAGACACAGAGAACATCGGAGTCGTGACTGGAGAAGTGGCAGTGAAGTTCTTCGAGAAGTCGAGATTGGAACCACGCATTCTAGGAGAGGTAGGTCTCCTGTTCTTGTTGTAACAGCGCAAACTTCCATGTATGCCTGCACTATGATACTGATGCTTGGGATTCTAGATATGGCAGATTGCAGATACGGAGAATCGAGGACTTCTGACACCGGCCGGCTTTGGAATAGTATTGAGATTAATTGGGCACTATCAAGCTGGACGAGATCCTACCCCAGAGCTCGCACTGCGACCTGGACCACTACCAAAATTCGATGGAGGCATCGGCCCTGCCAGCCCTACCTTCCAAGCTCCACCAGGTCCTCCTCCCAATGCCATAAAACCACAAGCCAGCGGATCTGGTCCTATTAGAGTACCTCCACTTACTGCCGACAAATCTACACACTATGCACTACTTTTTGAGCAGTCTGGGGCGCAGGGAGGTATTCTACCGGGAGAACAGGCCAAACAGATCTTTGAGCGAGCTGGTTTACCAAATGAAATCTTAGGAAGGATTTGGAATTTGGCGGATACCGAACAACGTGGAGCCCTTACGTCCACGGAATTCGTAATTGCTATGCATCTTCTAGCTTCATTCAAATCCGGCCAACTACGTGCACTACCTAATATTCTTCCCGCTGGTCTCTATGAAGCTGCGACACGGAGAGGTCCGACTAGTCTTCAACCGACCGCTACTGGCATGTCTGCGATCCCTAGACAATTCAGCGGTACTGGTCAGGGGAGAGCCAGTAGTCCTCTCAGCAGATCCGCATACAGCGCACCTCAGCAGGTTCCACAACCGAGCGGTAATGACTGGGCTATAAGCCCGATAGACAAACAGAAGTTTGACGAGATCTACAAGGGTCTCGACCGAGCGAACAGGGGATATATTACTGGCGATGAAGCAGTGCCATTTTTCTCGGAGTCTAAGTTGCCAGAAGAAGTACTGGCCCAGATTTGGGATCTTGCTGACATCAATTCTGCTGGTCATCTGACCCGAGATGAATTCGCTGTTGCTATGTACTTAATTCGACAACAGCGAGGCAAACGGGACGGTCGCGATACCTTACCAGCTACCTTACCTCCAAACCTCATTCCGCCGAGTATGCGAAACCAGGTGCGGCCTTCGCCAATGACTACTGCCCCTGCTTTTGACGCCCCGGCGCCAACAATGCAAAAATCAGCTGCAGAGGACTTGTTTGGTTTAGATGCGCTTTCCACACCTCCTACTGCGCCTGTCCAAGCACCTCAATCAACTGGAGGCTCGGCATCATTCGGTGCGAACCGTCAATTAAACACAGATCCCTTCGGAAACAGTGCTGCACCATTGACCCCCACATCCACATCCCTAGCTCAAGGCTCTCCACAGCACGCGTCGTCCGTCTTTAAACCATTTGTACCTTCATCCTCTTTTGGACATACACTTACACAGCATGCCACTGGAGGATCTAGTAGCTCTGCTCCTTCTCGAGGCTTTCCACAGCAACCCTCTACCAATGAAGACCTTCTTGGTGATGCTGATCCGGAAATCAGCAGTAAGCTAACAAATGAAACCACCGAACTTGCTAACTTGTCAAACCAAGTTGGTACTCTCTCGACACAGATGCAGGAAGTCCAGGGGCAAAGAGCTTCTACGCAGAACGAGTTGACTCAAGCAAATTCGCAGAAGCAGCAATTTGAGGCTCGTCTTGCTCAGCTTAGATCACTGTATGAGCAGGAAGTGAAGGATGTTCGCAGTTTGGAAGAAAGGTTGACTGCTTCTCGAAATGAAACGAAGAAGTTGCAAACGGAAATTGCAATGATTGAAGGAACTTATACTGACCTTCAGAACCAACATCGTCAGATTGTTACAGCACTGCAAGCAGATCAACAGGAAAATGCGACTTTGAAAGAGCGTATGCGAGTTGTCAATGCAGAGATCGCGCAACTCAAACCATCTCTCGAAAAACTGAGATCAGACGCTCGTCAACAGAAAGGGCTCGTTGCAATCAACAAGAAGCAGTTGGCAACAAATGAGAGTGAACGGGATAAGTTAAAAAATGAGGCCGAGGACTTGACGAAGAGTATCGAGGAAGATACTGCAACTCTTGCAGCTGCCGCTAGAGCCCGTAGTCAAAGTCCTGTTCAAGCTAGAGCTCAGAGTCCCGCTCAAGTGGCAAGTCCAGCACCTTCAACAATGAGCGCCAACAATCCATTTTTCAAGCGCCAAGGAAGCACATCTGAAGCAGGCTCTCCTTTCGCAGCGTCACCTATGGTGCACTCAACTGATCGTTCTTTTGAGAATGTATTCGGTCCAGCCTTTGCTGTTGCCGCTGTATCACACGAAGCACCACCACCAACCTCGTTCAAGCAAGAGCTACCTACGCGACCACAAACAAGCGGTGGCTTTTCTACTCCTGGCCTGAACAACGAGGTACCCCCGCCACTACCCGAATCAAGACAAATAAGTTCAAGCTTCTTGCCTTTCCCAGAGCACAGTGATTCCATTACTTCTTCTAGGCAGGTCTCGGCACCAAACAGCAGATTTGGGGACGATTCCACCGGGGCTGAGACTCCAACTAATTACATGGGTGCAACTCCCACAGGTTCTTCAAGTGCAGGCCAAGATACTACAAGAGCTGTTTCTCCTGGCCTTGACCGTAAGTCCACGGCCTCGCCTACTGGTACCGAGTCTAGGGACACTATTCCTGGAGCTTTCCCAGGAGATGTAAACTCCAATATCATCGCCACCCCTACTGGTGGTAGTACTTTGAGCGAGCAAGCTGCTGCCAATCCATTTTCTGTTTCCAAGGAGCAGCTCTCTCGTTCAGGCACAGCTAAAGATGACTTTGATGCTGCCTTTGCTGGTTTTGGAAGCTCGAACAAAGCTCCAGAACGTTCCAATACTTCAAGCTCCACCGAGGGACAAGCCGCTTCAGCACCATCTGGATTTAACAAAGAGTTCCCTCCAATCTCGGAGCTGGAGCATGATGACGAGAGCGACAGCGAGAATGAGAATGGCGGTTTTGACGATGACTTTGCACCAGCCTCTCCTGGTTTAGTGAGAAAAGCACCTGAAAGTCCAGTTCAGTCGCACAGTGCCGCGAGCGCTAGCGGGAGTGCAAAGGACTTCCTAGGCGCGCCAACGCCAGGAGCTGATCCTCCTACTCCAGGTGCCCAGGCTTCCCCGCCTGCTTACGACAAGGCTGTTTCGCCCGCTGAACAGGCACACTCTGAGGTTCAACAATTCTCGGGTTTGTTGCCATCTAGAGAAATTCCAACCACAGAGCACGCTACTACTTCATCGACTACCGGTGCCCCGCAATCCGGCTTTGGAGCTCCTCAAGTTTCATCACAGCCTGCTCCTGCTAAGGTTTCTTTCGACGATGATTTCGATGACGATTTCGACGGTCTAGAAGATGCTAAAGAAGCCGACGCTGACGATGATTTCGGCACCACTTCCGTTCATGAATCAAGAAATGGTCTTGATGACTTCAACCCCATGTTTGACAGTCCGCCGCCATCAAAGCCTCGCGAACACGCCAACACTTCATTTGGAGGCGATAGCTCCGGCTTTGGGGACTTCACTTCACCTCCCCAACAGGCAGCGGCTCCTCCTGCAGCTGTAAATGACAACCATGATTGGGATGCGATCTTCGCTGGACTCGATGGACCCGAAGCCAACAAAACTTCGTCTCAATCCAATGGGAATGGGGCAGCTCCAAAAGCCGAGGCACCAGAAAGGCCACAAATTGGGAGAGCTTTAACTGAAGGAGGAGAGCATGATGACCCAATTCTGAAAAACCTTACAGGCATGGGGTATCCAAGAAATGATGCTCTTGCTGCATTGGAAAAATACGATTACAATTTGGAGAGGGTGAGTAAATAAGTGTCTCTCTTCAACATTATACGCGTGTTTCTAACAATATGCCTAGGCTGCTAATTACCTTGCAAGCCAATGAGCAGTGAACGGCGAGAAGGGGGGGAGCACGTATGGAGGAGAGGTAAACTCGAACATAAATTGTGCATAATAATTCACTAATACTGTATTGATTGTACGATCTTATTCTTTGCTAGCATTAGCATAGCATTTTCGTTTTTGACTTCTTTGAGCGATTGCATCGTCCTATCTTTAATCTCTTTTGTTATTTTGCGGGTTTTAATTGCGGTCTCGGGCGAGGATCGGGGCAGTGCTACAGTCAAATATATGTTTTCTATGTTCAAACTACAAGTTGTGTGCGTATTGCATATGTGTTTCGTGCCGGTCATTGTATGATGAGGATCTTTCCTGGTGCCATCTACAAGTGTTCGTCTCTAGTTCGCAGTGGCATGGACTCGATTTGGGATGATTCCCTCTGTCAAGCCCCCACAGCCTCTCAGCGATCTACCACAAAAGCAAATCCTCAACGAAAGTTTGTCTACGCTTACCACCCAGTTCATCTGCATCCTTTACAAAAACAATTCCCAACAGATACGATAGTTGCTGTACTACCCACCCTACTCTGCCTTGCATAGCTGGGATCTTGGCTTCTTGAGATACTTGGCATGTCTGCCCCAGATAAATTTAGGGATGATTGATCTAGCAGCCTACAGCTTGAGAGGACTTTTGCTTGTTGATAAGGAAGAAAATTTGTGGAGTGTAGATACGTGTGTATCTACCTTCCCTCGCTCTAAAACTTGAGGCTTCGGGGCTTGTGAAAGAGTTGAGAATGTTTGATTTCAATAACAAGTGTGAAATATAAGCCGTAGTTGTCACTTCTCTAGAAGTGGCGCCACTTTTGGATTTCTCACAACAAGACTATGGAAGATTAAAGTCTCTGAGTTGACGGACGCTTAGGGTTACTTTTGTCCGAAAGTGCGGTGCGGAAAAAAATACTTGACCGAGCTGTCCGTATTTTAAGTCCGAATAGGGAAACAAGCAGACAGGCAAGCGCCCCCCCACATCGAGATCGAGCTACCACCATTGACGGATGCTCGGCTACCGGGATGTTGCATAGGAGGGCCCCACCCCCGCTGGGTGGAATGACTCTTACTTCACTTTCGATTCACTACTAGGCTCCTGCACAGCTATATTATTTGCACGTTCTTCACTTTCCATCCACTTCATCATTGCTTCACCAAACATCCACTCCATCCACCACACAATATGCTACAAACCATACCCTCCCTTCCCACCTGGGTTCTCCTCTCCGTCATCCCCGCCATCCCCGCAATCTACATCCTCCACATCCTTCTCTCCGCCGCCGTCTCCCCCCTCCGACACATCCCCGGCCCCTTCCTCGCCCGCTTCACCCGTCTTTGGTACTGTCTCTCCATCTACCGCGGCTCCTACGAGCGCGAAAACCTCTGCCTCCACCGCAAATACGGCCCCATCGTGCGCATCGCCCCCAACGAATACAGTCTCGATTCCCCCTCCGCCGCCAAGCTCATCTACGCAATCGGGTCCTCGAGCTTCCCCAAAGCCCCCTGGTACAAAGCCTGGATGCCAAACGACGTGAGCAAAGCCAATCTCTTCTCAGACCTGGACCCGCATCACCATGCTGCTCAGCGACGGAAAGTCGCGACCTACTACAGC
Organism: Clarireedia aff. paspali H2; assembly: GCA_026770245.1. Taxonomy (NCBI): domain Eukaryota; kingdom Fungi; phylum Ascomycota; class Leotiomycetes; order Helotiales; family Rutstroemiaceae; genus Clarireedia; species Clarireedia aff. paspali H2. The sequence continues at coordinate 14,277 of JAJCXA010000153.1, forward strand.
ATGAGCAGTCTGATCGGGTATGAGCGGTTTGTGGATAACTGCACGGAGATGCTGTGTGCGCGGTTCCTGGAGCTGAGCGATTGCGCGGGGCAAACGGTGGATCTGCAGCATTGGCTGCAGTGCTATGCGTTTGATGTGATTGGGGAGATTACGTTTGGACGGCGGTTTGGGTTTTTAGAAATGGGGGAGGATAAGGATGGCGTGTTTCGAGCGATTGATATGAGAGGGTTGTATGGTACTTTGGTGGGGGTTTGGCCGTGGGTGCATGGATGGGTGCATGGGTTGTTGCCGAACACGGGGGCATATGGGTATGTGTTGAGGTATACGATGAGACAGATTGAGGAAAAGGTGAAGGTTTTGAAGGACCCGAGAAATGCGGGAGAGAAGGAGAGAGAAGGGACTCCGGATATGATGACGAGGATCGTGATGGCGAGTGAGAAGGATCCGAAGACGGTTACGAGATGGGATTTGATCTCGACGTGTCAGTCAAATGTTGCCGCCGGGAGCGACACGACCGCGATCACGCTCTCGAGCATTTTATATCATCTGTTGAAGTTCCCGACGACGTATCAGAAATTGCGGAAGGAGATTGATGATGCCGAAAAGGAGGGAAGAATCTCAGATCCGATCACTTTCAAAGAGGCTCATGAACTACCTTATCTACAAGCCACCATAAAGGAAGGGCTGCGCGTGCATCCCGCTGTCGGACTAGGACTCCAACGTGTTGTCCCACCCGAAGGCGCGACTCTTGCCGGGGAATTCATACCCGGTGGTTCAACTGTCGGTATCAACGCATGGGTAGCTCATCGCAACCCGACTATTTTCGGCGCAGATGCAGATACATGGCGACCAGAGAGGTGGTTCGAGATAGAAGAACAAGGACGTGCGGGAGAAGTGGATAAGTATTTCCTTTCCTTTGGGATGGGATCGAGGACGTGCATTGGGAAGAACATTAGCTTATTGGAGATGAACAAGTTGATTCCACAGTTGGTGCGGAGATTTGATTTTGAATTGGATGGGGAATTAAAGAAAGATGATGGATTGGTCTGTGAGAATAGGTGGTTTGTTAAACAGAAGAATTTCAAAGGGAGGGTTCTAAGGAGGAAAGATGGAGGAAATTTGCGATGATAAGTGCTGGCGTTGAGAATTCTTGGTGGCGGGGAAAGCGGCAATTGTTAGAACGATGATGAACTCCTCGGACTACGTATAGTAAAATACGGAAAATATTCAGATAAACATCTCTGTAATCAACCCAAATGTTTGAAATTAACTCGTCAATGAACTAGAGTGAGCTAAGCACTTGCTCTTGGCATTATCTGTTGAAGCAACAGGAGCACCATGTATGATCCTACAGAGATAGTATAAAAAGTTTGATCTTCAAGATTGAAAACCCGGCAGTCCTTAGTAGAAAAGAGTTCGTTCTTTTACAATGCATACAGTCTCAAAATTGGTAGAACAAACTGAAGTTAACCACATGCAGATAGTAAAATATCACCATAGCCCCATGCTCGCACCGGATCCCTTCCCAATTATTCCAGATAATTCATCAATTAAAGATCTTATCTTATGTACCTCCCGATGATATGAGACTCCGTGAGAGCACCTAAATTCATGACCACGACAACATGGTGAACTGTAAACTGCAGTTGCAGTAAAGAAAAAAATATTAACAACTCAATGCTTTAGCTATGCCTATTCGCTTATTTTACAGAAAAGTAACAAACGACAGCCAGTGTAAAAATGTACAAGTGCCAGCTTAGAATCCGAACGGATTTTGTGGCGCTAAAAATGATGTCAGTATAGTGCGTGGCAGCTGATAGAAAAGGAAATACTTACTGGCTTGCGAGAGGTTTGCGCGTCTGCCAGTAGGTTGTGTTTGAAGCTTTTTGGCGTCGTTGTTGAGTCCGAATCGAACTGTGATTGATGTTAGCGGATATGCAAATCTACTGAAAATTGTGGCTTACCTGGAGGTGGGGGACCAGTCTTTTGTGGAATCAAAGGAGATACGGGTTGTGGCTGTGGCACAGGTGGGACAGGAGGGGGAGTATAGGTTTGAGCGTACCCGTTAGCCATAGTGGGACCGGTCGGCTGTGGCTGTAAGGCTGGAGGGAGGTAAGAGTTGACCCCAGTCTGCTGGGACAATTGTGGACCAGTAGGGAACGCGCTTTGGAAGCCAGTTGGCTGATTTTGCAGTGGTTGGAATGGTTGAACGGGAGGGTTGGCAAATGGGGTGCCAGTCTGGTTGGGCATAAGAGGTTGCGTCGGCTGAAGATTGCCGGTCTGCATAGGGAATTGTTGGAATGCGTTTGGTGCCGCTGGGTTAAATTGGTTGAAGCCAGGAGGATTAGGCATCATGCCTGCTTGCTGCTGTGCCATGAAATTTTGCTGTTGCTGCATCATTTGCTGCTGCTGTTGTAGCATACGTTGCTGGTTTAGATCATTCAAGCTTTGTCCAGGAGGGGCGATTTGGGGCTGGAAGGCCCCATATCCAGTCATTTGAGTTTGTAGTGGAGGCGGTGCATAGGCACTTGCGGTTTGAGGCGCTGATAGAGGTCTCGCCGGTGGAAGGGGCGGAATAAGAGCTCCATTTGGGCCCATCTGTGGTGGAGTGGGACGTTGGCGAGCAATGTTTTGTGGGAAGATTGGACCAGATGGAGTAGGTTGCTGTTGGGGAAGTCCAGTTTGTTGAGCACCTATACCAGCAAAAATTGAAGTTGTCGCGGGTGGAGATTGAGCCTTTACGGGCTCGAGGGGCTGCGTAAGCAAAGAAAGCTCCTGCATAGAACCAGTCAAGGCCGGTTGCTGAGGTGCTGGAGCAGGGGTTGGCTGGGCAGGCTGACTGCTAGTTTCTGGTTGTGCTGGTTGTTTCGATGGCTTGACGTCCCAGGCATCATCCTCAAAGCCGCTTCGCGCGACGTCCTTCTCTGTTGGTTTGGGCGCCGATGCCAAAGGAGTGGCGACACCTTCAGGAGTTGACTTTTCGGTGCCGTTTTGATTGAACGCCTTGGGATCCACAACATCATTCGTCTGTACAGCAGGAGCTGGACGGCCTTTGCGGGTATTGTTCCTCAAAGTACCTCCCGGCCCAGAGAAGAGGCCACCTTCACCCTCAATGACCTCCTCGCCCCCAAAACTAACGTTTCGCTTACCGCCCTGGCGCATGAGCTTCTTGTCTAGGTGTCTCATTACTTTAATAATGTCACCCTCTCGCAACCCAAGTGTCCTCAAAACAGTTGCATCGATATCAGGCAGAACACTTTCATCCATTGAGTCCCGTTTGAACGCCTGTGCGTACCGTTCACACAGTCCAACAGGAACGTCGCAAGCAAGAAAGAATTGAAACCAATCATATGTCTCAATCGTCGCTCCTGCAACGGCCCCATTGCTCGAACCACGCTCCGGTACTCGTGAGGATCTTTGCTTTTTGATATCTGATAGGGGTTTGTCCTCATCCAAGGACACACCGGTCATTCGCTCAACATACTCAAGATCCTCTACTGACATCTTGGCTACCGGAACAGCGATTTTCACGCCATTCATCTTGTGAAGATTGATCTTACCATCTTTCAAGGCGAGAAATTGTGCTTCAACACTAAAGGACTTCGAGCGATCCGTCCACGTACGCACTTTTGCAGGGTCAGGTTCTACACCATTGTTAGAAGGCTCATGCGAAGTTTCCCAGACCACTTACTAGATTTGGACGGTTTTGATGAGCTACCGTCACTTCGTCCGTTTTCTCGTCTTCTCTGTTGACCAGCATTGTTACCATTGTCACGAGCTGATAGACTGCTACCCCTTTCGGGTAGTCGCATGCCGGGGCCTACCTCAACCTCCTCTCTCTTTGCCGCCTTCAAGGATTCCTTCGCTAATCGCTCTTCTTCGAGTCTGTTCTGCTCGACCGTAGAGATTCCCGCGTTCACACCCGATGAGCTTTGTGACGCTATTGTGCCGGTTATTTCGATGTAACTACTGGGCACGACTCCTTCTTTTCCATTTTTGAGTCTTCGTACCATCCACCATTCATCGCTCTTGATATCATCGATTATGACAACTTCATCACCAACAGCCACAGTAACTTCGTCTTCACCTTGCGCCATAAAATCATATAGGACCTGTCCCTTCTTTCTGCCGGATCCTGCTCCAGCCGCTATTACTTCACGTAGCCCTTCGGCTCGGACTGCCCCGGCGAGTTCTCCTAACGCACTGACGATCTCTGTAGCGGTATCCTTCGCTCCCGCGTGAAAATCTATGCTCCTACTTGGACGAACCAGTTCCAAAAAGACGTGCTTGCCTTCAATAGAGTAATGGGTCATTTTCTCTGCTGTCCACTTCTGTTCTGGTCCATCCCTAGAGTGCTCAGGGGCTATCAGAATCGTGCCAGTCGCAATATTGATACCAAGCGTTGTAGGCATTTTCTTCTTTTTTCCCATTACGTATACCATCTCACTGATATTGTACATATGAAATCCACCAGGTGAACGAATTGCCACATGCTCATCTGCTCCACGAGGAAATGAAACTCTGTTGTAAGGGGGCGATGGACCTACACCTGGGGATGGAGACAGTCTTGGGGAATACCGCCGTGAGGGCTCTGGTACTGTTATTTGTGATACTGGTCTGGCGGGTAGGGTTGGGGTAGGAGGCTCTTCTTCGTCTGAAGCCTCAGGCGTGAATTGAGGTGGTGGTCGTTGAGCGAGTGCAGGTGCAGGAATACGGGCGGGAGCTGGAGCTTGTGCTGGAGCTGGAGCTGGGGCTGGGGCTGGGGCTGGGGCTGGAGCCGGAGCCGGAGCTGGCTCTGGGGCAGGAGCGGCTGCTTGACGCTGCTGTATTATTCCAGCGATCGCAGCGGCCGGATTGGCAATTGCTGGGGATTCTAGCGCTTCAGTTGCCTGTGGTGACGAGGGGGCTTCCACTTCCACCGTCGGTGCAGGTCGTGGCCGGCTTGGAAGGCTCGGCGGAGCAGCTTGTGCAAGTTCTTCTTCTTCTTCAGATATTTCGATGTAATTGGCTGGCACAAAGCCAAACTCCCCCTCGAATCCGACAAGGATCCAATCAGGATCGGATGTATCGTAAACATCGAGCTGAGTGTCTTCCGCAAACGATAGCTCTTCATCGGTTTGTCGCGTGTAATCGTACAGCGCCCGGGCTTTGGTTGTCGGTTTTGCCTATGAATAAAACAATCAGCCCATACCTTATCTCAAGTCTTCCATGACAGTCCATCGTAGCCTCCGCGCATTCCATGCTCGCGAATGCTTCCGCTGACCTCTACTGATATTGTAAGACGATGTAGCCTGACAACTGCGTACCTCTTGAACATAATTATTTGGGATTAATCCCACAGGCTCATCCTCATCGTCAGCCGAGGCCTTCTTCTTTGCTTTCCACCAGTCGTCATCTCCACTCTTTTCCAGGACATAAAGCACGTCTCCTTCACTAATGGTGAGCTCTCCCTCCCCGGCGGGTTCGTAGTCGTACAATGCGGTATAAACACCAAGGAAACCCATCTTCGCAGCTTCTACCGTGAGGCGGATATGGAGGGGAGTAGTCCTGCTGCTTAGTTCGAGGCTGTTATTGTTCTGCGAAAGGGTCTAGGAATAGGCCCCCCATGTAATTTCGGGAAATCCGCAACTCCAAGTTCGCGATACCGGATTATCCTGACTTGGATGGAGATCTTGGGTGAGCTTGTTGTCTGAAGCAAACGCAGATGTTGTAAGAGGGACCAGATAATTAGAGGCGGGTTCTGTATGTATGCCGAAAAGATAAATAATACCAAGGAAAAGGAATATATGAAGCTCTTTCGAAGATTCCTCTCGATTAAGGAGCAAGACCATCGAAAGGAAATGTTGATGTTCACAAGATAGCATAGCGTCAACGAAGCATCGTTTCTATGCGGAACCGTAGCTAGCGTGGCTGGATCAATTTGCTATTCGCTATCGAAAATGTGCATGAGAGATTGCTCCAGACCTCATCACCAGATTCGTCGCACCCAACCTCGTCACTCCTACGCTATCTGCCAGCCTGCCACGACAAAGCGATGCAGCACGTTGATGTGGATGGCCGGGAGGCGTGAGGAGCACAACTAACTACAGCCAGAGCAACGACGCGCCGCCAGTCCGGCTTCTAGTTTTACAAAGTACTCCCTACAGATCCAACACATACGAAGTATATGTGCCAAAGCACGAGTAGAGCGTGAGCACGGACAGAGCTCACTAATGGAATGCTTAGCAGTTGTGCCCAAAGTCAGGGATTGGATTGTGCGTGCTCTGTGAAACTACGTCAGCACCACCCCAGAAGCTAGTGAAGCCCTTGAATTTTATGCATATGTAGAGTAGATGGATCATCAAGCATAAACTGTCTCATACTATGTATGTTAATCTGTAACTTATTCATATTCGCTCACACCATCAATAGTCGGGGACTCGTCCAGAAATGCAAAAATGTTTTGATATAGTGGGAGTAGAATCTGAACTAGAATTCAACTACCGACCATCCGAAAGCACAATCTGTGTCCTCCTATATACCACAGGTACACGTCCTGGCCTAAGCGTGCGGTGGGCTTGTCTTGAGTTATTGCTGCCAATATTCTCCTTTTCCGGACCCATTTCCCCAAAGTTTGCGGTCTTCCGTCACGGCTGGGCAACATACGAGTCGCTTATCTCATCCAAACTCCTTTCTTTCGTTTGTTGTTCTATTAACAGTACCAAGCCCGTACATTCGGTACTCAATAAGTATACTTGAAGTTTGGAGTATTCTCTAGTATCATCCTCCCCTTTTTCTGCTTGGTGTTCGCAAACCAGAAGTACGATGAGAAGAAACCGACAATGAGAACAATAATAATGTGTGAACCGATACTTACCCAGATCGCAGTCTCATATTCAGGACTCTCTTGCTGCCTAAAGATAAAAGCACCCGCAATTCCACCAAGTCCATTGCAAGCAGTACTTGCGGCCGCAAAAGTTGCCCTCTTCCATTGTCCAACGATGTTAGAGGACTGATAAGCATTCATAGCGGCCCAGTTCGATACATAGCCCCCTGTTGCTAGGTATATGCCCGCATACCGAACAGTGCTTTCGTCACTAAAGCCAAGCATACAGAACCCGGCAATAGTACAGAAGCTGTTAAAAGTTATGACCACACCTCGAAGCTCAAAATAGTCTCCGACAATCGATGAGGCGATTACAGGAATAACTGCCCAGAAGTATGGTGGAGCAGCCAGCACAATTGATGCGTCCTCCGAAAAGCCCATGCCGTTATGCAAAATGGTAGGCAGAAAGTATGATAAGCCTGCATTTGAAGTCAGCATTTATTTGTCATGCGAAAATTGACCTGATCAATAGTTGTATTCGATATCTGTAGAGGGGGCCATACTCGTTGACACAAGATTCAAACAGAACAACAGGGCACAAAATCCATATAGCTTCGGGTCCAAAAAATGCACCAGGCATTTCACGAGAGAGAACTCCTCAGCTTTCACATCTCCCCTATCATTCTTGATCCTTGTTACTGCCAGCTCTTGCTCCTCTGCTGTCAAGAAATGGAAACTCTTGTGAGCATTCTCTGGAAAGTCGACAATCCAGAAGTATGTCACCAGTCCAACCGCTATCACCATTAGCCACGGGTATATTCCTGCACCGTTGTACACTTACCAATGGCGAGCAGGCCCTGCACCAAAAACATCCATCTCCATCCTGCCAACTCAAGTCTACCATCGAGTCCGCTTAAACCATAATTCAGGATGATGCCTAATCCTACGATTATGACCTCGCCCGTCTGCAGAAAAGCAAAACGCAATTGCTGTTCCTTTCTGGTATACCAGGTCGAGATCAGGTAGCTTAGGCCAGGGAAAACAGCGGATTGCGCGATTCCTAGCAATAGACGAAGCACAACCATCTGTTGCCATGTCTTGATGAATGCTGTACACTATTTGACAATCAAAACCTATGCTTGTAGACTTGGGAAGAGAAATGGGAATAATCATACCATGGTGATGAGTCCAAATCCGAATGTGATCAAAGAAAACATAAGTCGTGGCCCTAACATCCTAACAGCGATGGTCGCTGGTAGTTGGAATGTGACACTCGCCACCGTGTACACGAGGATCGAGACCGACTGTTTCCATCATTAGCTTATTCCCATGATCGAAGACCGCCAGATAGCACATGGAACATACATATCTATTCCCAACTCCTAAATCCAAATCAGCGAACATGGTTGAAACGCTTGCTGAACTTATGATTCCACTGTCCATCAAATTCAAGCTACACAGTATTCCCGCAATGGTACATAACCTCCAGTCTACCTTCCACACCAGTCTCCGGATGAGTTTCTTTCTTTTCAGCTCGGAGCCATCAATCATAACCTCCTCATCCTGAATGTGTGTAATGATAGGTTCAACCGTCGTCGTGGTATTGAAGTGAAGCTTTTCGGCATTGCTGTTGTCACCGCCATCACCACGGTGTTGCGGGCCCGCGGTACTCGATTCCATCTCTGCCCTTGTACGCACTCACACCTGAAGCAGATCTGCCCTTGTACTCGCACTCACACCTGAAGCAGAAAGATAAACGTCTCGTCCCCGGAGTATTACTGTAAGTTAATGAAATGAAATAAAAACAACTGACGATGCTCTAAAACAAAACTTCACGGCGCTTGATGAATAATGAATAACAAATCGATATCAAAGTAAACTGAGTCACCAAAGCCAATCACTTACCAAGCATTTTATATGTACTCCACTCCTCGAACGGAACGTGGGAGAAGGGGTTCTTTTGGTCAGCACATGCAGGACGGCATGGGATCGCCGGAGCCATATCTGATAAGGAAGGTGAGTCCGATGTGCATGCCGTATAGTTGCTTGTAATGTTGGAAAGAAAGAAAGCACGACGATAACAACGACCACCTCTCGTGGTAGGCAGTTCCATACGAGTGAGTGGTTAACGTGGGATGGGAATGTGATGGGAATGTGATGGGAATTGGATGGGAATTGGATAGGAATTGGATGGGATTGGATAGACATTTGATTTTGCGAGAGGGAAGAGCCGAGACAGCTGCAACTCGTCACAGGGTCCCGTGTCTAGGGTCTCAGAAATCTATCAACTGAACAAATCCTTCTTCTACTTTGTACAATGAACAGCCATCTATCCATCCACCCATCCATCCACCCATCCACCCATCCATCCATCCATCCATCCATCCAAAATGCATCCAATTCGAAAACCGCCAGCTTGAAAACCGTCACTCAAATCAATCTTACTATCTGCGCCTGTACTTTTTTTCCTTGTCCCCCCTGGGCTTCTTCATGAAATCAGCAGCTTCGGGCGCTGGTGGTATTGTTCTTCCGGCGCGAACATCCCTCATAAATTCCCTATGATGGTCTTCTTCCTCGGATTCAGTGGGAGGATGTTTTTTTTTATATTGATTTCTCCAGCTATCATTGGGGTCTTCTTCGGGGCGATATGATTTGCGACCTCGCTCTTCTTCCCTATACACAGATCTAGATCTAGACCTAGAACTAGATCTAAATCCATCCCGCCGTGGAGAAGGTGCATCGTGACTCCTCTCATAATAGTACCCATCTGGATTTCCCCGTGGCGGGCTGGGCGATCGCCGTAGGTAACTTGGCTCTTGTATTCTAACCTTGTAGCCTTGTTGCGGGTAAACAACTCGCGGCTCTGTGGCGACAAAAGTTGGAACAGGCTGTGGAGGAAATTGTGGCGTGAAAGCTGGTTGTGGAGAAAATCGTGGATAGTAATCCTGGCGCTCTCGATGATCTCTATGGTCGTCGTAGTAATCACGATATTCTTCTCTATGACCATCTCTAGAGTCTGCTCTACTATAACGATCTCTAGGAGTATACTCGTACTTGTGGGGTTGCGCTCCTGTGCTCGATTTCTTGGTGGCCCGTTCTCGTACGAGCTCTTTCTTCCCGTTAGATTTCTTACGAATTTCGAACATGATAGTGATATGAGTATGCACTCAAACTAGCAGCAGGAAATAATCGAGTTCCGTATCCAGTGCGAGCGGGATAAAGAGAGGTCACAGTGGAAATGTTCGAAAATTAAGTATATATAATAGAACTTCTGGTTCCCGTATTCGAACAAGCTAACAAGAGGACTTTTAAGGGAATGGGTTCCCTGGGGGCGGGCGTGGCAGTGAAACTCCTACAATATCAAGCAATAATAAGACGGCATTCTTGGCCAGATAACATGGACGATTCGTCGTCTATTTCGAACGCTTATCACAACGAACGGGATGCCTTCACCATGAACAATTTTGATTAAATAATACTCAAACACTGGACACAAATGATTTTCTTGACTGCCCAAATCAAGAAAGCAATCCAACCTTGCAAACAAATACTTGCAGCAGGGTGAAGAGCAACGTTCAATTCTTTCACCCTGTTGGCGCTTCTACCACGGCCTTCATCATGGCCCGGAAACATACATGTGGCAGTGCTTCACGACACGGAAGGATGAAAAAGGTACACGGCTGAAATGGCGCCAACTGGCCACAGCAACCAGCATGATATTTCCGAGGCAATCCTGGATAAGCGTGATCATCCCAAATGGTGTAGAGTGAAATGGTGTGGGGGTTATTCTACCACAGTAATACCCGATGAGGACGTGTATTCATTCTACTGCTTCCAACAGTGACAAATTTATGATGGTGCGAGCTCTGGCATTGAAAGTATAGCAGCTCATCATTGATATGACTGGACGTCACCCGCAAGTGAAACAATTAATCGACTACAACATGGGCCTTCTCCAACACCAGTCTCTGACCATCTATCTCAACCACCTTGACTAAAGCACCACTCATCACGTATGCGACTCTCAGATCCTCCTCTCTCGTCCCTCTATCCGCCTCGGTCTCTTGCGGCTCCATTGTTTCAGGGTCTATTCTCTCTCCGGTACCCGGCAATTCACACCTATATACATCTTTACTTTTCCGTAGCGTGAGCGCCAACTTGTATGCGGCGAGGCAAAGTTTGAACAGCTGGTCATATAGTTCATCTTGCACCTTCTGTGGACTAGTAGGGAAGAGAGGGTCCATGAATTTGTAGATCCTGGTTGCGAGTTTAGTTGGCCGAGAAGGAGTAGAGGGCTGTGGAAGCTGAGAGCCGAGTTTGATGGTTTGAATACGCCAGGACGAAAGGTCGCCTGCCTGACCTCCTGTACAATTATGTCAGTCCTTGGTTGTTACAGGAAATACGAAATATGACGAAGGAAGCAACGGAGAGGAGTCTACCTTTATCTAGAGTACTCGCTAATGCCATTTCCAGATCCACTAGCTCTTGCTCAAGCACTCCCTTCCCACTTCCTCCGATATCATCGAGGCCGAAAATGGGCGTTTGAAATACATCATCCGCTAATAGCTCGAAAATCATCGCCCTTGCTCGACTTCTTAGCTGTGGAGCTGTATACTTTTTGTCCCACCACATCGAGAGAAATCTCTTCTGCTTCTTCTCAAGTATCTTGCTTTTTAGAGGCTCAGGTTTGTACGGGTCAGCTTGCTTGTAGTATTTCAACGCAATTCGCTGGATTTGCTCCCTGAGAAACACATAGTCGTTGATGATGGTGCTGTCATCGACAGCATCATGATCGCTGCTTCCTCTGTTGATGATCATATCTCGAAAAGCTTGTGTTTGTTCCTGAAGCTGTCGGTTCTTCAGTTTCATACTATTAAGCTCGGTTCTCTCCTGCTCAAAAGTATCGAGCTGCTGGTGAAGTTCCCGAATCTTGTTGTTGTGTTGCGCTTGTAATTGTTTGAGCTGATCTCGTTCTTTTTCAAGAATCCGATATTTATCCTCGAGTTGCTGGTTGGTGTGCTTCAGATTCTCAACCTCTGGATCGGAAGAATCCCTGAGGTCGCTCGAAGTGAGCATTCGAGTGATAATATTTGGTCGATTACTAGGTGCTTCCATATTTATATGAAGTGTCTTCACCTGGCTTATCACTTCAATCTTGATGTTGTCCATGCCTCGTTCAAGCGTACAATTGATCTCCTGAAGCTTGCTCTCTATCATCGCCTTCATGGCCTCTAATCCCAGCTCTGGATAGGTAACATCAGACATCGCGAGGTCTTCATTCGCCATCTGAGAAGCTACTGTCAAAATCCGAGATATTGTAAAGGAAGCTGCTGATTCGGAATGAAAGAGTTTTGAACAGGAAGAACGCCTCAATAGAATAAAAAACTTCTAGGAATTGTTTGCTATGCAGAAAGTCTGATTCTACCAGCAAGAACGAAAAATCATAAAAACGCCCTTATTTGGGCATTTCTCCAGCTCTTCCCCCACACCGTCAGCAATCCGATATCAGAGCCTCATGCACAGGCAGCTGAAACCCAAAATGTGCAGTGGCTTGCAACCCCATGCACAGCCTGAAAAAACCTGATTTCTTTTCCGCTATGATAAGGCTCAACACGGGGCGGCCCCCAGCCGTGGCGCTTTATTGGACGATATTATTCCTTTTAACTGCTTTTCGATCACCCAAAATGATTTCCCCAGGACTCTACTCCAAATTCGTTTTTGGACCAATATTATTTGAGGGATAATACATTATCATAAATTCAAAAACGAGTCAAAGCTCCTCCTTTTCCCGAGAGGGTTACACCAGGCAGCCTCTTCTCCCCAGTAATATGTGGGATGTGCCACACAAATGTATGGGAAAACGCCTTTCAAGTCTCAAGTGGCTAGGCTGCTGAACATGTTTGCTGGTGTACCTCTCCTTTTCCAGCTGTAGGTTCCCTGGGTCCGTCCCGCTGTCTCGAATTGATAAGCCCCGCCACGCGAGTGAATGGGTGATGAGGCTGAGAAGAGGAAGTCAGGTACTTCATCTTCTCTCTGCAGCCTTTTTGCTTCCGTAATATGTCATTTTCTTTCATTTCTCAAAAGTAGTCTTTCTTTCCACATCTCGCCTCAAGTGAGCGTACAATCAGACTTTAAGTCGAAATCAAAATGGCTGACGGTGATCTCTATAAGATGTTCAAGGCCGTGAATGAGCTCAAAGTCCATCAATCCGATGACCAGCTCGTCATTGCTCTGGATTTTGGCACTACGTTCAGTGGTATCGCATATGCATTTGCGAAAGGCGGAAAACCGGACTTGGTGTCCGTTATGGATTGGCCTGGTGAGAACCTCAGCATCTCCAAACAAAGTGGATTTCTCTAACTATGTCTTTAGGACTTGCACTGAAACAACCGAAGATTCCAACGGTCATATGCTATGATCCAGACGACAAAACCCAGTTCACATGGGGAGCTCAGAAGCACAAGACAGACACAGTAGCAGGCGTCAAGCTCCTCCTCGATCCGGATCAGCCGCGCCCCTTATATCTTCCTGAGTCGACAGCGAAAGCTGATTTGAAGAGGCTTGGAAAACCAGCAGTTGAAGTTGCAGCCGACTATATCGGAGCAATATACAAACATGCGTTGGAAAAAATCGAGGCCAAGATTCCGGCGGAGTATATGTTGATGTGCCAGAAACAATTTGTGCTCTCGGTTCCAGCGGTATGGAGTGATAAGGCCAAAGACACAACGCTAAGGGTATTCCCCAGTTTCTGGAACGATTGTGCTGAACGAGCTGACGAGAATATCAGGCGGCTAAACAAGCGGGTATCCATCCCATAACACTTATCAAGGAGCCAGAAGCAGCTGCATTGTATACACTGCATATGATGGCTGACCGCTCACTTGCTGTAAGCTAGCGAAGCATACTTTCAACGAAGTGATAAGACCAAGAAACTGACATTTTGATATCCCAGGTCGGTGATGCATTCGTTATTTGCGATGCAGGTGGCGGAACAGTCGATCTCATCTCTTACGAGATCGTCAATCTGAACCCCAAACTTGAACTTAAAGAACTAGTTCCTGGCAAAGGTACTCTATTCTTCTCCTGTCCCGGCTCCTCCCATCCCAACACCTAATCTACCAATCCTCAATACTTACCAAAAACACCCCGAACAGGTGGCATGGCGGGCTCCCTGGGTCTCAACCGTCGCTTCGAGCAAGCCGTCAAAGATCTCGTCGGCGAAGACGCTTACTTCCATCTTCGCAAGACGCGGGCGTTCGAGCAAGCAACTCGACAATTCGACACGCAGATCAAGACTGCGTTTAGGGGCGACCTGGAAGAGGACTATCTTGTTAATTTCCCCATGGCGGATTTGAAGGACGATCCGGTGAATAATTTGCAGTCGAATACTTGGAATATGAAGGGGTACGTTGTTGTACTTGCCATTCGCTTTCTATGACTTGATTCAGGTGTAAAGTGCTGATTGTTGAAAAAGGGAGGATGTTAAAGCTATTTTCGACCCATTGATCACGGATATCGAGAGGCTGGTGGATGACCAGGTAAATCTGGTTATGGTGAAAAGAATGCAAGAGGGACATCCGAAAGCAAATGAGATCAAGGTAGAACCCCTTCCACCCATTAATTTGAGGATGTACATCTAACAACGACAGGCCATCTTTCTTGTAGGAGGTTTCGGCGCAAGCGAATACCTAAAGATGCGTCTCGAAGAAATCCACCCTAATATCCAAATTATCCAACCACACGACGCCTGGTCCGCCATTGTGAAGTAAGTTCTCACCCTAAGCGACTCAGAAGTAGCACTGACAGTCCCAGGGGCGCCGTCCTAAGTCGTCTCCCACAAGAAGCCGTCATCGTCTCCACCCAGGCAACCCGTCACTACGGTGTCTCCGCAATGGAGATCTACGACGACGAGATCGACAAGGGCCAAGTAAAAGTGCACGACAGCTCCGACGGCAAAGACCGCGCCAAGCGAGTAAGCACCACCCCGCATCTCCGTCCATCTCTTTCCTCTCAATCCATCCCCACGCACTAACCTAACCCACAGATGACATGGTACATCTACCGCGGCGAAGATCTTAAGCGCGAGCAAACGATGAAATTCCCCTTCTACCGCACATTCGAGGAAGGCTACGCGCCCGACGATCTGATCTTCAAGGATGAGCTCATCCAATCCGAGAACAAGATCCCGCCTACGCATCCCTCTGTTTCCGCAACCCGCACTAACTGCCTGCTCACGGCGGATCTGCGCACAGTGGACAAGGGGCAGCTTCGCAAACGCATGGGTCTGGATGGGAAGACGTATTATGATATTTATTATGATTTGGTGGTGACGATTCAGCCGGCGATTATGAAGTTTTCCTTGGAGATCATGGGGAAGGAGATGGGGAGTGTGGATGCTAATTATGAGTAATCGAGAGACTGAAAACGTGCGGTTGAAGGACGATGTTTGGGTTTTGGATACTGGGTGCTGGCCTGTTCTCTTTGTGATTTGTGTAGATGATATATTGTCAGATCTTTCCTTGTTAGCAGAAGCTTGAAGAGTGGTTGCCCTGCTATATACCAGTTGTCTTCCCATCTCTTGATCATCACCGTCTTCATCCTCGATGCATTCATTTCTTGATCCGTGCTTTCCAGCCCCGTGAAATTCTGATGCTCATTGCATGAAGCGATATTCGCCCCCAGCAAGCTGTCAACCTCCGCTCAATTACTTGTCGCCGTACACGTCTCTCACCTTTTTCTTCCAACAAATGCCGGTCTTATCTTCAGGCAGATACCTTATACTTTTGTACATTTCACCCACTGAACCAAGTATCTTTAACGCCATCTCGTAATGCAAGCCTATTCCATCACCAAATCCATTAATTATTTCATAAGTTCTGCTCCTTCTCTCACCACCCCAACAAGTGCACCCGTCTGTATAACCTCGCTTCCACCACCACTCAGCCTATATTCGACATCCGCTAAACCCTGTAACCACGTAATCATAACTGGTGCAGGTACATCAAGCTTTACAAGCTCTTCTGAGAGCGCAGTGATAATGTCTGCTAGTGCAAGACCCTGTGTGGCTTTTATGGCGTTGATCATCGTCAAGCAGGACTTGACGTCAGATGTTTTGAGGATGGTGTTCATGATTTTCGATATATCGCCAGGGTGAGGTGATGCAATACACTCGTAGATCGTAGTTTCTGTGATGAGGTCTCGGACAATGTCCTTTTCCGCCAATTTCGGCGTACCCTTCAAATGGATTGGGGTGCCTATCGAATAGCGTCAATAAGGGTCCCTCTGCGCCGCCAAAAGGATGTCCAAGAACTTACTGCTAGCATGGCAAGCCTGCAACACATTCAACGCCCTTCTCATATCTCCCTTGCTGAGCTTAACCAACGCATCAGTAGCTTCCGGACTAATCTTCACATTCTCCTCCATGATAACCCTATCCACCAACACCCTAATGTCCTTCTCCTTCAGGGGACTAAATCTAAACCTCGTGCAACGACTGAGCAGTGCCGGACTAAGCTTGTGTGTATAATTTGCAATCACGCAAAACCTGGTATTGGCCGTATATTTCTCCATAACCCGTCTGAGCGCCATCTGTGCAGTTGAAGTCATCGCATCTGCCTCGTCCAGAATGATGAGCTTATAAGCGCCAGGTGAAGTGGAAGTACCACCGGCGTTCATAGAGAAAATTTGTTTCGTGCTTGCGAATGTCTTGATTTGTTCGCGCACAACTTCGATACCACGATCATCGGACGCATTAAGTTCCAAAACCATCTGCCGCATGTTCTTTGCGCCATAGATACGTCGAGCCAGAGCGAGAATCGTTGACGTTTTTCCAGTTCCCGGAGGACCATAGAAGAGAAGATGTGGGAGTCTCTAAATTCGCAAAGTCAGTTTGGGGCTTCAAGAATTGAGGATGTCAAGTAGCCCACATTTGTGTCGACGAATTTGTTTATGGTAGCAAGAATGTCTTGGTGTCCAGAAACATCTTCCAGTGTATCCGGGCGATACTTCTCAACCCTTCGAAGCAATGTCGTCAGTCTATAATTTGCAAATGTATACGAATATTATTCTCACCATGGAAGACTATCTTCTGCTTCTACAGGCAGGTTGGCCGCGCTTCGTTTGCCCTTAGAGTTAGTATTATCAGAGCTGAATGTGATTGAGTCTTGCACAGGAGGTGCATCAATATCCATGCCATCTTCGTAATCCGACATCTTGACTGCGATATTTCGTGGTCTACGCGGAAATTTAAGAATTATTTATTCAACAGCATCTGCTAAAATCGTTAGACGCGTCGAGGTATTTTGTCGCGTTAAGTGGTTTAAACCAGGGTTTTCAGGCAGCAATACTGTATTTACTAGCGGGTCAGCGCATCTTTTAAGGGCGCCGGTTTAAGTCAAAACGTTTCCACAAGGACAACAAGAACATCGACAAAGGCTTCTGATTTACTAAAGAGTGACTAGATAACAAATTTTAAAAGAGTTTTAGGTGTCGGTCCAAGCAGAAGAAGCCCAACGAAGCATATGAGTATATCAATTTCCTATCCACCACATTAACATCTGCCACTATGACAGACTTTCTTCTGTGAGAAAGGAAAGCGATTTTGGTACAAAGTGTGACCTAGTATTATACATATTCATAATTTCTGTTGCAAAATTTGATGACTGGACCGCAGCGCTGCCTGGAAGGCCTCAAAGCCACCGCACGACAGCAGAATGCAAAAGTCTAACTATGATCTGTCCAAAGCACTGATGATAGTCCTCAGTGTAGGTTGAATCGTTATGGTAGGATAACTTTTCGAAGAAGATGTTTATGTAAACAGAATGAAAATATCGTAATTCGACAGAAGGACCCGGCGGAAAGGGTGGACAAAACAAGCTTAAAGTTGCGTCCGCAGAATGTCGAAGAACCAACGGATAGACATCCCGTAGATATGAAGGCCGAAAACGAGAAAACAAAAACCCATGGGGATATTTCGCATTGTTATCTTGGATGCATGAAATCTTGTGTCGACGGTAAGCAGAAGATCGTGAGTGGACCCAGAACACAGAAGGAGCAATATGACAGAGCAGCAAAAGCAAATGGTCAGAGAAGATGGCTTAACGGTAGGCACCACCATAACGAACGTTGGTTGGGGGCATGCGTGGAGGTGGGACACTGATGGCTGGACCGACGCCGGGTCCGGGTCGAGTTTGAAGGGCGGGATTTGTGCAAAGCATGCCAACCCGGGAGCCGAATTTGGAGCCACGTAGGGACACCATATGCTTGCGGATATGAGAGGCAACAATCTCTCTGTGCTGCGGGTTGGAGTGTTGTAAGATATATTGAATGAGATAGTTGCCATACTGATCACTGGCAATATCGATTAGTGGGATGCGAGGGCGATCAAGACGGCCCTCACAAACACGATCAAGGTACCGTCCAAGGAAGTCGACACCACCGATCTTGAGACATTTCTCCACTACCTTTGAGGCAAACTGATCCATGCTATACTCCGAAGCATAACGAATGACATGGTCAATAGCTCGGCTACGATCAGCGGGAGCACCGTGCTCGCAAATATGCTGAATACACCAGTTGCCAAATTGTCCATGTGCAACAATATCAATACTAGCAAGGACTTCCTCAATACAAGGACGCTGTGATCAAGTTAGCAGTCTGCGGCGATGGTAATTAGGCACTGCATTACCTTGTCTTCCTCCAGGCAGTTTTCAAAGATGTTTTGGACAACCAAGCTTCCGGTTTCGCCAAGCGCAACTTCATGCCACATTCCGCGAAGGGCCTCATTGACATACTTCATGATCTGTGGTGGTGACTCAGTCCACCTAAGCTCAAACAGTTTCTGCCAAACATGGCAAGCATATCGGTGAATAACGGTTTCTGGGATTCGGCGAAGCAGTTCGTGCACCATGATGGCTTTATAGTCTTCTGGAACAGAATCGAACGCCTTCTGAACGACGTGGCAACCGAAAGCATCCATGGAAAGGTTGAGAGTGTTGCCGCGAATGGCTTCAGCGATCTTAATGACCTGTTCTGGTGTGCCATGTTCAAAACAACGTTGCACCAAGAAGTTTCCGAAGCGATTGACCATGAGCGGATAAGCTTGAGCCACAATGGCTTCTACTATGTCGTACTTTTGCTCAGTTGTGCCAACCTTGAGTTTCTGTTGTAGGAAGATTGAAGCTTGTTGATCATTGTTGCAGACGATCTTGTCGACGATGTATTTCCAGTTGCAGTTGACAGTACGGTCGAGCAGACGACGATAGTTCAAAGGCTCAGTTGTCGGAAGATAGGTCTGGCCCTCAGCAGGGACGGTCTGATTAATCGTTAGTCAGGTTCTCAACGCAGTAATCAAGTCACTCACATCATTCTTCCATCCTCCAGTTGAGGATGTGAATTCTGGTGCATGAGGGGAAAGAGGAGTGCCGATCGGCTGAGGTTGATAACTAGAGTACATGCCACCACTCACATTCAGGCCCATTCCCATCTGAGTTCCAATAGGGGCAGGGATGCCACCAACAGACCCGTAAGAACTTGATGCTGAAGTGTAACCATCGAATGAGCTTGTGCTGCTCGAGTAAGGTACGGAGCCTAAGTTGCGGTTGTTGAATCTTCCACCGTTGTTACGGCGGTTTCCACCAGGTTGAACCATAAGATCAGGCTCAAATCGTTCGCCACGGAAGGAATTCATTGGTGGCCCAGCAAAAGACATGTTTGGGTCAGCGAAAGATTGATTAAACCCACGACCCATCCATTGGCCAGCAGAGACTGAATCAGTAGCCTGAAAGGATGGCATGGTCGGCGCGTTCTGGAAGCTCTGCTTGCCGTTATTACCCCAGATGGCACGAGTCCGGTTGTATCCACTAGCAGAGAGAGCATCGCTATTGTCCGACTGTGCATCTTCTT
The DNA here is from genome assembly GCA_026770245.1 of Clarireedia aff. paspali H2. Taxonomy (NCBI): domain Eukaryota; kingdom Fungi; phylum Ascomycota; class Leotiomycetes; order Helotiales; family Rutstroemiaceae; genus Clarireedia; species Clarireedia aff. paspali H2. The sequence continues at coordinate 33,985 of JAJCXA010000153.1, forward strand.
GGGCTGCCCATGAGTTGTCTCGAGATAGTTGTGGGCGGAAATTGTTGAGTGGATGGTTGGTGATTTCGGGACCAGTGCTAAGGGGAAATTCAGCCTCAGATACACTGCCGAGAGCCTGATCAATTGTGTGTTTTGTGATACGGTTCTGTGCGAGTTCTTGATCCATACGAGCAATTCTGCCTTTGGCGGCTTCCAGCTCCAGCTTCAAATGGAGAACTTCTGTGCCCGCTCGGTCGTCGTCATCGTTTCGACTCTGTGAACGTGTGGTTGGAGCAGTCGTGATAGTGCCTGAATTGAAAGTCTCTGTAGCAGGTGTGATTGGAACAGAGGTTGGGGCTGAATTATAGTCAATGATGCGTGAACTACCATTGCCATAGTCATCTGAAAGCCTTAAAGCTTCGTGTTGTCTGTTGAGAACAGCTTGTTGCTCGGATAACTTCGCCAAGAGTTTGTCAACAGGGTTGGACTCAATGATGAAGGATGAAGTTGGGAGTGCCGACGATACGGAAACGGATAAGAGTGCAGTTGCAGGAGTAGGGTTCGAATTTTCGTGGCTTAATTTCATCTTCTGTAATCATTAGACCATGCTTAAAGTATAAGAGGATGTTACATACCTTTGGAGCGGCTTGGTTACCTAACTTGTTGGTAGAAAGTGCAGCGGCAGCCTTTTTGAGATTATTAGCAGATTCCTGAATCAAGAAATAGTTAGTATGATATGACACTATCTGAAAACAAATGGCACAGATGTATTGAAGAGACAGAGTGGAGTGCATGATGCATGCAGAATGCCTCCTATATGTCGACGAACCCCGAGTGTCTTGAGCGGAGCAGAGCAAAGGTGAAAGTCAAGCAAAAACTTGAGAGATTGTCGACAGGGTGTTAAGTAGGGAACCGGCATGCAGAGGAATGTGGCCGATAATTGGGAAACTCACCATTCGCGTGGTCATTCTGTCGACCGCATCTTCTGCAACCCCAGAGTTCTCCTGACTGCGGTTTGCACGGCGAAAGGTTGGTGATCCGTTGGAAGCAACTGAAGAAGCCATGCTGCTTGTGAGATCTCTTGGGATGTCGATTTGAGAGAGAGGGAGAGATGAATGTCCAAGAGAAAGGTATTGTACAAGGCAGAGAGGACTAGATAAATCAGGGTTTTATGTGGAATGCCTCACTCGTAGATGAGGTGAAGATAAATAGAAAGAAGAGAAGACAAGAAAGATCAACAGAACAAATAAGAGTCGTAGCTCCAGATGATTAGATTGGGAAGTAACGGCGGAACCATTCACATTTCTAGGTAGCTCTATCCTCTTCACATAGCCAGCAAAATCGACTACATAGGAAATGTCGAGTTCAACCGGGGGAAAGAATTGAGTGCGAGAAAGAAGAAAGTGTATAAAGTCAAAAGATGACGGCAAGTAGAACCTGACCTGTCGCTTGTCGCTTGTCGCTTGTCGATATATAGGTACCTCGATGAACACTCCAAAAAGGCTAAAAAGATCAGATAAAAGCAAATCAAGATCGGAATTAAGATTAGTGGGAGCGGTAGGAGAGGCAAAGATAATTTGATGTCGAGCAACGATTGGAGAGCTTGAAATAAGTGAATGTGGAATTACTGCAGTTGCTCTTTCTCAATTTGATGCTCGGGGCCGGCAGAGTGACAATTACCAACTCGGAAGACTTTCTCAAAGAATAGCTCCTCATCGCTCCCAGACTCATATTCTGACGTAGGTAAATAGAAGAGGACTCGATTCTCAACTATCAACTTCAGAGGAAGAGAGATACTACTGTAAAGCTTCCACGGAAAGCTCGAAACTCCTGCAAATATGGAAGTCATCGTGGTGACACTTTCGTCGATATCCGTCCGCATTCTATATCCAGCGAATAGTGAATACTTGAATAGTCCAAATTTATTGCCGTCGGTTTCGTATCGATAGAATCCTTTTGAACTAAGGATAGACGGTAGCGACATAATGCTTCTTTCTATTGCAACGTTGCAGCTGTCTTGCTTCCTAGCGAATCACCACAATTTTGTGTCGTCGTCCCCTCGTGAAGCAAGTTTTCTATAAGGTACTAGTGCACCTGGAAAAGTTCGCACGATACGGTCCATCAGATTCCGAACCCAAAATCAATGCGACGTATATCCGCAGTTTCAGAAGGTCTAACAGATGACCGTTCATTATTAGACATCTTCTCAAATACAACCTTGGCCGAGGCTACGGCTTCAATATTCAAATAGAAAGCTACTTCTTTCCTATCAAGAGAACCATATGTTTTGCTGGATGTTACCTTCCAGTAAATCCCGTAAAACTCATCCCAAACGCCAGTAATGCAACAACTGAATAGAATGTTGTACATGAATCCCTTCCACTTGAGTCCATTTGTAGTCTATTTCTTCTTTCCCTTGAATTTCTTCGACTCTGCACATACTTTGTCAACACACAATTACAACACCTCAAAGCATGCCACTTACCTTCCGCTGTTCGCTTCTTCTTTGGTGCACCCTTTCCTCTCGCTTTCAGACTTTGTAAAGGTCAGTAATTGTGCATGCAATATGCAACGGGTAGACATACATTGTAATATGCTCGAATCTATCTTCCTCGTCGTCGTCGTAAGTCTCCACGCCATGCTTCTCGTAGGCCTTCTGCAAATCCTTGATGGTAGCCATTTTCCGCGGATAATATTCTGCCAATGCAGGCCCTTTTAATCTTTGTCTGAGTATTTTGTTTCCTGTTCGAAGCCCTTCGGGATTGAAAGTAGTCGAGAAGATCTTGCATTGGACCTATATTCATTAGCTTGACTTGATGCGCAATACGAGATATATTCAGGCTCTACCTTCATCAGATCAAGGAGCCGTGACCTTGATACGGACATCGTGGCTGGGATCAAAATACGAGCACAGCTGCCCCTCAATGTGTGATGTCGAATTCGTAGATTTTGACGTTTCGGTCCGACGATGATCCGGGGAAAGTTCAAATCACATGACCGTTTTTAGAATCTCGTTTGGGTGTTGAGGCTTCCTTCTTTGCATCTCAGAAACTCCTCACTTTTTCCGTGCATGTCAGAAGAATGGCTTTAACAAATAAGCGCAAATCTTATCCATACGAAGCCGATGATGGCAAAAGTTATAAAAAAGTAAGTAAAATCGTTTAAGTTATCCATTCCCAAATTGATGAGAGCAAATAGAGCATGCATGGATTTAAGACCACCACCCATGGTGACATATCCGACTCCAGACCACATCCCTTGCAATCCAGTTCATCAAGAGCAGAGAAAATCTCCAAACTTCTAAACGTACTGAATGAGATCTTGGATGAGCAAGATGCGGAGGAAATGGGCGAAATCGTATTCAAGCAAGCTCAGGAGCTCCGACATTCTTTGCAAACTCAAAAGAGACATGAAACTGAGCTGCCTGCGCCATCTGTTACAACACCTTCAGCCAAGCTTGATGCATCTGAGCCTCGAAATATTGGAAACTCAGTATCGGCTTTCCAACTTACACCATGGGTATCATCCTCGATACCCTCTGAATTACCGCCTCTTCCAAAGATTCTGGATCCGACCCTTGAAATGGCAGCATTCACCCATAGCGGTTGTGGTTCTGGGAGGATTACAGATCTTAGTTACGAGCGTCTAGAATGGGTAGGAGATGCATATTTATATATCACTTCTACACTACTTATCTCTCAGACATTTCCTGCTCTACTACCTGGCAAATGCTCTCAACTCCGAGAAAGACTGGTTAAGAATCTCATTCTAGCAGACTATGCTCGAAAGTACGGATTCGAGAAACGCGCAAGGCTACCACCATCTATTATGCCTGGGAACAAAACGTCAGCCACAGCCCATGAAATGACTAAAATCATGGGAGATATCTTTGAGTCATATGTAGCAGCTGTGGTTTTATCAGACCCGGCAAATGGGCTAGTACGTGTATCGGAATGGCTGAAGAACCTTTGGGCCATGACACTGGCTAAAGAGATTAGGGCCGAGGAACGAAATGGGAGATTTGATAGCCCTCTCTGGAGACTCAGGGGAACAATTGAAGAGAGTCGTGAAGAAAAAGCCAAAGCCCGTGTCGAATCACTCAATGCCAAGGATCGGCTACAAAAGGCCATAGGCTCTAGAGGCATTAAGCTGATATACAAAGATTGTGGGCCTGTGAGAAAGGACAATATCACCAAGTTACCACTGTATACAGTTGCCGTATATCTCACAGGCTGGGGCGAAAATGGCAAACAGCTTGGGTTTGGGAGCGCACTTGGGAAGACAGAGGCGGGCATGAAAGCGGCAGAGAATGCTTTGGCGAACAAAAAGATGATGTCGATCTATCTGGAGAAGAAGAAAGTTTTCGATGCACAGCTGGAAAGAGAAAGGGCAGCGTTGGCAAAACAAGAAGGCAGTTAACTGACTCACAGGAATAAGTTTGGGATGGGACGGGAGTGGTCTAGGAGTTTTTGCTTGTCTAAAGATACCCAAAGGATAATGGTTCCACTTTGAACGCGAGGTGGAAGTTTACATGTTTCATAAGAAGTCTGTATAAGTATAGAGCCGTTCCTGAGGTGTTCGGTTGCGCCTCTGCTGCACCTCAATATATCCGATAATACCGTGTTCCCACGCTACTGGCTCTCTGTAGGCTCCGCAAATGCTTTGACAATGCCTATGTGGATCGCCAGCACAAAATTTTCATGATAATTCTCAAGTAATGATCAATTCGTTTTCCTTATTTTGACTGTAAGATACGGTTTATACTACGCATTACGAACTTTTCATCTAAACCGTTGCACACAATCTTCGTAGGGACATTCCAAAGAAATGGTCGACCCCTGTCTTTGATACCCCTAGCGCCCTCCGCCAATCCATGCAAAACTTCATTCTTCGAGCCTCGGTCTGCGAACGCGATATGAATGATGCGCATGATAATCATTAAATTATACTTCAATCCTCATTAAAATTCCCAATTTGCTTATCCCAATCCTCATTCTGTTTACAGTTTTTCCCTTGATTTCGAATTTTGGGCGTGAGAGACACTTCTGAGGTTGGATATAGAGGATATTGGTAGGCTTTAGATGAGCTGAGAGTGGAGGGAAGGGTATCTTATGATATGGCGGATTCTGTGGGTAAGTGCGCTGTCCTTTCATTATGCGCATTTACACAACACTTTGACCCGAGTCCATGTATGATACTAATGGCGTTGAAAAATAAAGATCGAGTATTCGTCCACGCGCTCAACACGGTGAAGAAAATACCTAAAACCGGAGCGTCGCGCCCACCGCCTGCAGATAGACTAAGACTTTATGGACTCTACAAGCAGGCAATGGAGGGGGATGTGGATGGGGTTATGGAGCGGCCGAGCTCGCGGAAGGGGGAAGAAAACAACGAAGGCTTACAGGGCGACGAGTTAAAGCGGGAAAGAGACAAGTGGGACGCATGGAATGCGCAGAGAGGAGTTAGTAGAACAGAGGCTAAGAGGAGGTATATCGAGGCTCTGATCGATACCATGCATAAGTATGCAAGTACCACGGCGTAAGTTACAGAATTCCCATTGAACAGGCCGCTTACATGGTAGCATTGCCGGAGAAGCTAATTTTTTGGGGAAAATTTATAGAGACGCAAGGGAACTGGTCGCCGAGCTGGAATTTGTGTGGGATCAGATCAAAAACAATAGTGTATCATCTGCAGAATCGTCGCCAGGAAGAAGGGTACCATCATATACGACTCAATCCAGACAATTTGGCGAAGCGATGCCGGAGAAGGACGGACGGATGAGGGTGTTGAGTCCTATGAGCCAGGACGACGAAGCGGAACGCGAGTCAGAACGAAGGTTAGGACATAACGATGGGTCCGAAGACGACTACGATGATGGCAAGGACAACAATAAGAAAACCAAATGGAGGAGAAGTGTGGAACAAGCATTGGTGAAAATGACGGCCGAGATTGCGGCCCTGAGGGAGCAGATTGCGACAGGAAGGGAATATCAAGGAAAAAGAAGGAGAAGTCCTGGGAAATGGTTGGCGTGGTTCACCTGGATTGCTACGAAGCATATTCTGGTAGATATAGTATTGATGAGTATCATACTGCTCTGGATGAGACGGAAAAAGGATAGAAGAGTTGAAGACTTAGTAAGAGAAGGGTTAAGAATTGGACGCGAGTATGTGAGGAAGATTCTACCTTCCCGGTGACAGCTTCAAAGAGGGAGTAAGGTATGGCAAGCACTCACCGAGAATGGGGAGAGTTGAATCATATCCTTGTCGCCCTCAACAGCAAGTTTGGCACGACACAACACGAAGCAGAAGTGGCGAGCAAGGGGATTGAAAGCATGTATACATTATTTTAACATCTTGACCATTGGTAGCCACCGCCGAACCAAGCTACTCTAGGATGGCATCCCCTTCATCTGATCAGCATCAGAGATAGCAGGCATCCACTTGACTCTCTCGCTAACGAACAATTCGCCCTTTGGAACGTGCTCATTCGGCCAATTTGCATCATCCAGCACGCCTGCTTTAAGGACGACTTTGCCAGGGAAAGAGTCCCCTGTCCGATATATGGTGGTACCGCAATCACCACAGAAGTGGGACGTGATCTCATTGCCACTATCGGCCTTTTTGGAGATGGTCTTGGGTTTTCCTGCATTCTTGGCGTTAGATGAAAGGCAGCGGGACAAGAGAAAGCGGAACACGGCAAACATACCTGATTCGAGCTTGAAGTTTCCTTCTGGAAGTATGAGATTGTTGCTGTATGTTGCGCCGGTAATCTTGCGGCAATCGAGGCAATGGCATAGAACATGAGCGTCCGGTTCGCCGGAAAAAGTTAGACGAATCTATCATGAGATTTGTCGTCAGCACATGTTATGGCATATTTGAGTTCCATGTCGAAGATGAGATGTACTATCATTGACGGTATTTCAGACCTTGTCGCAAAAACATCCCCCTGAAGGCATTTTGAGGAAATTTGAGATGGATATAAAAAGCAATGTAATATTAATCGGATAGCTGAGGGAAAGATATGGAGTTGTATATAGTGAATGAAGATCCAAAGAAATACCTCGAAAGGTGATCTCCCTCCAAGATATATACATTCACGTTAACCCAAACCTACTCGTCTCTTTCACTCTTGATAATCAAGAAACACAAATGCGTGTTCTCAACCGTCATCTAGCACCAATATAGCGGACAATATAGCGGACAAGCGACGCAATGCCGGAGAGCTAATAGAGCTGGGATGGAGCACTAGATAGAACGACAACTCCATTGATCGATATAACTCGTTCCTTTTCCCCGAATCTAGAATAATCCGGCAAGCCTGTGCGAGGTCGTAGCACATCATTGCATCGTATGTGGCGCTCTCGAATTAAGATCTGATGCATCCAAATCGAACTATGCACTGAGAGAAGCCTGACCGGATTCTTGTTAGATTGATGTGATAATGATAACAACTATTCTGCCTTACTATGACTACTCCGATATATGGCTGGAACCTCGGGAAAACAATTTAGGTCTATTATGTGTGAGCATGAAACGATGCTAACTCGAGAACCAACACAACCCCACCTCTTCATCGCCATCATCATCACCTCACAAACTTTAGATAGAATTCAATAATGTCGACAAACTCTCTTTGAGCGCAATATACTTATCTGGTTTCGTCGATCATCTTGTGCTCTAGGCCAAGTCTAGGTGTCGGACCTTGCTGTACTGTGATTGTAGTCGCACGAAGTTTATTAGTCTTCCTTGCAAGGTTTATCGCCGCGATGGCTGCAGACGTAAGTCTACGTAAACAAATCGATCATCACGTCCACACGTGACAACTATGTTACTCCTCTCATTGAGATTGATTGCAATTGAGAAGCTCAAAATCTAACATCCTTTCTCTAAAGATGCCCTCACAGGAACAGCTATCCTTCCTCCTCTCCACTTCAATCTTTACAGCCTACCCTGGTCCACCCTCCGCACCTATTCCTACCGACCGAGAGGCCAAACTTAACTTCACGATCCAAAGCCTCAATAGGCAGCACAGGCATGTGCGGGAAAATATTCTTTCGACTCTTGTGACGGAAAAAGAAAGATTGATTCTCCAAGCTCGACAGGAACTCTTGGCCTTGGGATATAAATGGGGTCAAGGAGGCAGCTCACGATTAGAGCAGGAAGAAAATGAGAGGAGAGGAGGGCTGGAAAAGGAAATAGATGAGCTGGTGAAAGTGGTGAAGTATTCAAGGGCGAGGAAGGATGCGAGGTCGGAGGAGTACGAGTATGTGGTTGGGGTGGGCCAAGGGAGAAAGGAGCAGGGAGAGGGGTCAAGGGATAATGACGGGGATGTTGTGATGGGGGAAGATGAGAATGTGGAGCGTGAGAGTGAAAGTGCGTATGAGATTTGCAGGAGGGTGGATGCGGAGGTTAGGGAGTTGGCGGAGAGGGGGACAAGGGAGTTAGAGAGTTATGATGCGCATGCGGAGAGCGTGGTGAGGGGTTACAAAGAACTCTTGAATAAGGGCAAGACGAGAACTGGGAGTGATAGTGGGTTGGTGGAGTTGCAGAAGGGGGGTGCGAGTGGTAGTGAAAGGTCGAGTGCGATACAGAGCCCGGTGGATGCGGTAAGAGAAAGTGATATCAGGAGGCTGAGCAATGGGATGCCGGCTGTTGTGGAGAACGGGGGGAAGGGTGCCAAAACTGGAGGAAGCATCGAGGCGTTGGCTAGAAGAGATAGTGCGAAATAAGTCGCTGGTTCTTGGTGAAAGGCTTCCAAGTTGCAGCGAGAAACCGGGTGGTATGCAACACAAAGGAAAAGCAGAAGGGAGCATGGCGTAAGGAACAAGTAGATGATGATTTACAGTTGTGGCGAGGCATTACTCCAGGTTGCGACAGCATGGGGTTGGAAATGGATACATCAATGATACCAATTTGACTTAGCTACTGAGATGTTTGTCCATATTCTGTTCTATATGGTGTGCTCTCCGCAATATGCGGATCTGCTTTTTGCATGCAAATGTGTGAATACAGACAATAAGCAGCAAAAGCACGCACGTCTTAGAACATGAGCGCTGAAGTGGCTGCAGCTTTTACGCGCTTGAAATACTTCTTATGCCTTCGAGCAGGAGCGAGCCATCATGCACCAGTTTCTTCGCCTTTGGCACACAATGACCACAAAGGAGATCTTGCAACATGTTCAGATCACATTTATAAGCAAGTAGTTCGTGGTCTCAAAGACAGCAGTATTCAGCCGGCCTCAGCGCAGTACTTTAAGTTCTAAGAAACATTTCTCACAGGGGTAGTATGTAGCAGCCGGCGGTAAGTTGCGTATTCATCAAGCAAAAGAGCTTTCATTTGCATCCATTCCAGCGCCCAAAAGTTGTGCTCTAGAGCACAAGATAGAGGAGGACTCGATTGAAGCATAGAAACCTCACCGAAGTAAGGTATTTCGATACTCGAGTACACCTACAATAAAAGTGCTCAATACAATTTAAATATCGAGAAAAGAAGAAGAAAACCCAAGAAAAGTTTCGCGAGAAGATAAATTTATAGGTGGGCAGTTGCGTCAGCCAATCACAATTCCAGCTTAGTAAATCATCATACGCTAGAAGTTACATCCGAACGACGAGAGCTTGATGGACGTCAAGATAATTTAATTCAATTGAAAGGCTTCTCCCCTCTCCTGCCACTTTGTACAGCATCGTCTGTTTCCTTTTCCTTTCTTTCCTTTGAAGTCAGGGAGAACACGATGCTGCGACAAACTTTATCGAGGTCGGCTCTGCGGAGCAGCAGACAGAGCTTGTATGCTGCTAGAACATTCGCAACATCGAGCAGAAGACAAGCGGAGGTCACTCTTACAGTTGGTGAGGCGCATTGGATCTGCAGAGCCTGCCGCGGGATACCTGGCTAACTTTCGGTGGCAGATGGCAAACAAGTTTCGATCGAAGGTATGCGGGGAAGGTCATGATTGGGACTGGAAAGTTGTTAACAACGCTACAGCTGGTTCGGCTTTGATCCAAGCATGCGAGAAGGCAGGAGTGACGGTACCGAGGTGAGCTTCTCGCAGACCTTCATATTGAAGATTATAGCTGACTTTTTATAGATATTGTTATCATGAGTAGGTCTGAATCAGACACACCACAATATACCCCCCACTGATCCGAACCCCTCACAGAAAGCTCATGATAGCCGGAAATTGTCGTATGTGTCTGGTCGAGGTTGAAAAGGCACCAAAGCCGGTAGCATCATGTGCATGGCCAGTACAGCCTGGTATGGTTGTTAAGACCAACTCGCCTCTTACACATAAAGCTAGAGAAGGAGTGATGGAATTCTTGTTGGCAAATCATCCATTAGATTGCCCCATTTGCGACCAGGGAGGAGAGTGTGATTTACAAGATCAATCGATGAGATATGGAGCTGATCGAGGTCGATTCCACGAGGTTGGTGGAAAGCGTGCTGTTGAGGACAAGAACATTGGCCCCTTGATCAAGACATCAATGAACAGATGTATTCACTGCACAAGATGTATTCGATTCGCGAACGATATTGCTGGTGCCCCAGAACTTGGATCTACTGGACGTGGAAACGATATGCAAATTGGAACATACTTAGAGAAGAACTTGGATTCGGAAATGTCTGGAAATGTTATAGATTTGTGCCCCGTTGGAGCTCTCACTTCGAAACCATACGCCTTCCGAGCACGCCCGTGGGAGCTAAAGCACTCGGAATCGATTGATGTTTTAGACGGTTTAGGATCAAACATTCGGGTAGATACTAGAGGTCTTGAGGTTATGCGAATTCTTCCCAGGTTGAATGACGATATTAACGAGGAATGGATCAACGATAAGACACGTTTTGCTTGTGACGGTTTAAAGACCCAGCGACTTACCACACCATTGATCAAGAAGGATGGCAAATTTTTCCCGGCAAGTTGGGAGCAAGCTTTGGTTGAGATTGGGGCTGCTTATAAGGACTTCGCACCAAAGGGCAATGAGTTCAAGGCGATTGCTGGAGAACTCATTGAAACCGAGTCATTGGTTGCGATGAAGGATCTTGCTAACAAGCTTGGTTCGGAGAATTTGGCCCTTGATCAACCCTCTGGAAATGCACCAATGCCACACGGAATTGATGTTCGCTCAAATTACTTGTTCAACTCTAAGATCTGGGGTGTTGAGGAAGCCGACTGCATCTTGATTGTGGGTAGCAACACTCGACATGAAGCTGCTGGTCTCAATGCTCGTATTCGAAAGCAATGGTTGAGATCTGACCTCGAGATCGGCGTTGTCGGCGAGCCATGGGAGTCAACTTTCGAATTTGAGCACCTCGGAACTGATGCGGCCGCTTTGAAGGATACTCTTGCCGGATCTTTCGGCAAAAAGCTTGCAGCTGCACAAAGGCCAATGATCATCGTTGGTTCAGGTGTCACTGATCACCCAGATGCTAAGGCTATGTATGAAATGGTTGGAGAATTTGTTGAGAAGCACGCATCCAACTTCTCGACTGAGGAATGGAACGGCTACAATGTTCTGCAACGTGCTGCTTCAAGGGCCGGTGCATTTGAGGTTGGTTTCACAACACCATCTCAAGAGGTTGCCGACACCAAGCCTAAGTTTATTTGGTTACTTGGTGCCGATGAGTTCAACGCTGCCGATATCCCAAAGGATGCATTCGTTGTTTACCAAGGTCATCACGGTGACAGGGGAGCTCAAATTGCAGATGTTGTGCTCCCTGGTGCCGCCTACACTGAGAAGGCTGGAACCTATGTCAATACCGAAGGACGAGTACAAATGACTCGTGCTGCCACTGGATTACCCGGTGCCGCACGAACTGACTGGAAGATCATCCGTGCCGTCAGTGAGTTCCTTGGCGCACCATTACCATACGACGATGTAGCCGCTCTTCGAGACCGCATGGTTGAGATCAGTCCCACATTGGCCAGCTACGATATTGTTGAGCCAGTCGCCTTGAAGCAGTTGAGCAAGGTTCAATTAGTAGACCAAAACAAGGGTAGTAAGACTACTGGTGAGCCACTGAAGAAGGTTATTGAGAACTTCTACTTCACAGATGTTATTTCGAGAAGGTATAAAGCTGAATTTCCCTCTATCATTTCGATGTTGCTAACAAGAATTATAGTTCGCCAACGATGGCTAGATGTTCGGCGGCGAAGGAAGCAAACAACCCGGAGACCAACTTCTTGGCTCCAGGTTATTCCCGCGATAACCCTCACGGACGTGTCGCTTACGGACCATGAGCTTTGTATTTGAGACCCCTTTGATTTTCTGTGCTCTGTGGTGTTTATGTATATATGGGTAGTAAAATACTAAATACATTGCAAAGTTTCAGTTCATGAATATGGATCCGGTTGGCTCAAGCTAATAAAGTCAGATTTCTAGCTCAAGGCTTTGAGGGTGACATTAGTTGGCTACATAACGGCGAAGTACAAGGCGAACAGTAAACGCTTCAACTTTCCATTAGGTTGAGGAGAAGATGAACGAGAGGTTAACATATAATTAATCTATTCATGAATTCCTTATGCAATGCTTCTTAGCCAGTGCTTAACCAGTAACGCCGTCGCTAGAAAGAACAAACACATAAAACTAGGCAAGCTCAAGCACCCTCACCCTCTCTCGCATTATGTTCCTCCCTGACCTTTCTCATTCTCTCCTCCGCAGCCTTTGCCAATATCTCCCTCCTACTCATCCCTTGGCCCGCATTCGCAACCCCTCCACCCGTACTCTCCGCGCCCCCCGCGCCCCCCACTCCCAGCACAAACTCCCCTCCCGTCCACCCCCCATGATCATCTACTTCTTCCCCGTAATACTCCTCTCCCTCGCCGACCGCTCTCCCTCCACTTCTCCAATCCGCCCCTTCAACCTCCTTCTCTATCTCCTTGCACAGGTTCCAGAAATTCCTATCGTGCGGGCCCCATACGCAATGCGCCAGCTCGTGACACAACGTCTTGCGGATCGTCTTGTAATCCCTATACCCATCATACGCATCGGTGCGCAAACGCAGCTCGATGACCTCTCCCTGGTTCCTGTTCAGACCTAAAGTTCGTGACGTCCCTTCGTGCGTAGATGTGGTGTGTTCGATAGGATTCATCTCCGTGAGCAGCGGCACGCTGAATTTGTGTTTGCGCATGGAAGCTTTGATCCCGGCGTCATCTTTGAGTCGTTGTAGGAATTGCAACGAACGAGAGGGGTTCGGGAGGTACGGGAGCGGCCGCAGCGTGTGGAATGTGTAGGTTGCTTCTTCTTGCTCTTTTTTCCAGTCGTGCGTTTTGTATGCGGATACTTTTTGCTTGGGAGGGGCGGCGTTGACGCGCCGGGAGGCGGCAAGGGCACCTTCGGCTACGGAGGAGACTTCGCTGGCGGTGCTACCCATGAGGGTTATCTTTTTGCCGAGAAGGTTGGTGATGGGGAGAAAGGGGTCTTTGAAGGGGTTTTTGAGAAGACCGAGTTTGGAGATCATGAGCTTTTGGTTAGAGATAGGGATCGATAGGGTGGTTGAGATGGATTCGGAGAGGTCAGATATCGTCGCTGTTGAAGGTAGTGCAATCGTGTGAGGTTTGCCATGATGGATAATAGTGAGTGAGACTAGATCTTGGTTGTCAGTGGCCATATCGTTGTTTTCTGTATCTGCGGCCATCTTTCTTTGGTTTGCGCTGCACAATTGAAGACTCGAAATGATATTCAAACGTTTGAAAGAGAAAGTGAGAGAGGAAGTGATATTGTAACCTAAGCGTTTAAAAATCTAAATATCATTTTGTACATCCAATTCAGCAAAACTTATTGCTCGTAACATCATAGCAGAAGCTTCCAGGCAAATGTCTTGCTTCGTAATCATCATGACGCTCGGTGTTAAGGTTGTTGCGCAAGGCTGATTCGCTTTGCCACAAAGAAACATGCCAAGTGAAGCGGGTGCGCGGCTATTCGCTTCAACCATCTGCCATCATCCCTGCAAGTACCATGGGCACCTTTTCCGCATGTCTGAATCGCGACCTTAGGAATTAGCTTAGCTTCATCGTTGCGTGTCCTCAACCCGATTACTATCAACGACTTCAAATGAACTTCTGATTCTATACCCTCATTATCAACACTCAATTGATCAGATCGCCATATAAAGCTTAGTCTTTTCTTCCAGCTTCATTTCTTTCTTTATTGCGACTGCGATTGCGATTGCGCACGCTGTTGGGGGACATCCCTTCACTTACACATCATGAATCTTTTTCGAATTGCGGGTATGTAGCTCTCACCGGTATTGACTATGTAACGAGAGGGATATGCGCTGATACATTGGGCTTTTAGGAGATTTCTCCCATCTTATATCAATCCTGATACTTCTTCATAAAATGTATAATATGAACGTATGTTTTCCACCGTCCAAACATTCCTCTATCCATTGCAATGCCTAACTCATCTACACAATAGTCCTGTTCCGGTATATCCTTCAAAACGCAAGCACTCTACTTCTTCGTCTACATAACCCGCTACCTCGATATCTTCTGGACCTTCACCGACAGTCTCTACAACACCACTTTCAAGATTCTCTTCATTACCTCCTCCGGCTACACCATTTACAAAATGACCACGTCCTGGAAGCCTACCCACGATCCCAACCTCGATACTTTCCGCGTTGGGTACCTCCTAGGTGGCGCTCTCCTGCTTGCCGTTCTTTTCCCTTACGAGTGGTCGTTCTCTGAAATTATGTGGGCATTCAGCATCTGGTTGGAATCCGTCGCAATCCTTCCACAACTATTCTTACTGCAGAGAACGGGCGAGGCGGAAACGATTACGGCAAACTACCTATTCGCATTGGGCTTGTATAGGACGCTGTACATCCCGAATTGGCTGTGGAGATACTTTGTGGAAAGTCACTTTGATCCTATTTCGGTGATAGCAGGGGTGGTACAGACTATTCTCTACTCGGACTTTTTCTGGATTTATTATCAGAAGGTTTTCAAGGGGAAGAAGTTTGCCTTGCCAGTATAAATGGATTGGGGTACGCAAGGGACTTGAAATAAGGTGGATTAGTAATCGATTGATGACGGCTTATATGTGAAATGGTATGGCGTGAATGAAGTACAAGGAATAAAAGGGGTTCCTGTGCAAAGCTGGAACAGAGCGCAAAGGAAAAGGATGAGATGAGCCGGCTTTGGGACCGCGGGTCGGAAGATTTAGTTGATGACAAAGCATGGTTTGGCGTTGGGTTGTGGACTTCGATCCGAAGGCAATTGTCCCTTTTTCGAGAAGAAAAGATGTACAATATTGTAAAATGCATTAGAAAAGTGCTTTCAACATGATACTTTTGGTAAGGCCAACGGTGATGGCTGCGACTAACTTTTCGCTAGTATATTTGGTCGATACCCTGGTAAATAAACGGCACTCCATGAGATTACATTAAGTAAAACTATCCAACAATTATATCATAGCCATGGAACTGATAGTTTTCTAAGCATTTCATGCATGGCGTCGGAGGCAAGACCAGTACCTTCTTTCCTTGTTGAATGCTTGCTGCGACAGCAGCCCATCTGGCTTGCCAATTATCGGTGGCTCTGAAAATCCCTTGCGAGTCGGGAAAGTCGAAAAACTCATCCCAGCAGTCGATAGATACCAGAGACTTTCGAAGCCGACCTTCTTGGATAACTTCTGTGTCAATTCTGCCTGGTGAAGTAACCGATTGGCAAATGTGCGGACAGCCGAGTACGGTATACTGCTCCTGCCCGCATAGTTGTGTTACGTCAAGCTCTCCCAAAGGCTTTCCGCGATCGTCAAGAGATATGAGGGCCTCGACCAAAAAAGCTGAATTGTCTCTGAGACCTCGCCAGCCTACATCAATGGGCATCACAAAGTCCGTGAAAGACAGATGCAGCGAAGTTCCTGCGAAACAGTTTCGAAATTCACCATCGAAAGGGAAGTGGTTTACCAGATGCCATGATGCTAGACTGTACTCTTTCAGTCTTGGCTTTGCTGGAGAAACTAGAAATGACATCCCAGGACGACCCAAGTTTCCCAGGACTCGTTTGATGTGCAGCTTTGGTGGTTCCACTGCTGGATCAGCCAGCAATGCAGAATACACAAATATCGAATCTCCAGATGATAAGGCGAACACGCCATGGAGAGATTCTGGTGCAATATTGAACTGTCCTGACTCAAACATAGCTAGACAGGCGAAGGACAGGTTTAAACGATATTGCTCGTAATTTCTTTGGGTGAAGCTAAGCTCTCGAATCCATTCTGACTTAGACAAGGTTAAATTAAGTATTTCAAGACTCACCGTGGCTCCATCGAGTTTTTCATATATCGAAGTTGCAAATTCCAAGCCGATAAGATTGCTCTCTAATGACGGCAATCCGGAGACAATACGCCGAAGATATGCTATTAGTTGTAGGTTGTTGCAAGACGGTTCAGCAAGTATGGCGCTGATATCATCTAATGAAGCAGCCGTGCTCGGGTATAGATTTTCTTCCTTTCCCACCTCATTTATGACACTGAACTTTGAATTGCCCGGGACTCGTGTGCTGCGTTTAATTTGGACATGCTCTCTTTTGAATAACGACACGGTTGGTAGATCTCCTATCAGATATTCGAAAGTTACCGTTTCCAACTGCCCATACCCATTAGACCTCCTTAAACTGAATGACGAGGCGCCAACTTCGTCAGAAACATCATACACAAGCTGACATTCTTCACCAGCGTCTTCAACGAAGGTCATCGTCTTACGGTTGTAGCAGCCATGACAGTGCCATCTTTCTGAACACGTTTGATTGTACAAGGCCATGCGCTTGAGCTTCTCGTGATCATTACAGCCGCCAGCGAATTTGAATTCTTTTTTTATTTCAACGCTAACCTCTGGGAAGAACTCTTTGTCTTTAACGCATTTAAAAGATATAAGAGACTGAAAAGATTGGCAAGCTGATCCACTGGAGTGACAGAACTCCGTACAGGGCTCACTACAACAACACCCATCCCTTGAACCCTCTGTGCAAAAACATGTGTCCTCACAATTCATATCGGGACTACCGTCATAGCTTGCAACTATCCAGCGGACATGACCGTTTGCCAAAGTCTCGGTCTCACCATGAGATCTCTTGACGGATTTGCGTACGATGGGAAGTGCGGATGCATAACCGTAGGCAGCATTCTCGTCGTTCATCTTGGGTACCGTCAAGAATCTGATAATGAGGTCGTCAGGGGAACATTGCAGCCGCTGTGCAAAGTGTCGAAGAACAGTTATTTTTTCCATTGCTCCCAGGCCGGGAAACTTTTGAGTGTTCTCTTTGAACATGCCAAGTAGTTCGGAGAAATCATCCAACCCGAAATACAATGGCAGAGCAACTGGATTTTCACAAAGAAACCGTTTGCCTCTTCTGCTCCCTAGGCGGAACAATTTGGTCAATTGTTCTCTTTGCCAGCCTTCTGCTTCTAAATATTTGTGGGCGGCCTTGGAAATCAAACCCAACCAACGCACCGAGTCCCAAGATGAGTTGACTTGTTTTGCTAGGCGATGAATAAATTCACATGACTGTTCAAGGTCATTTTGAGACCAATGCCCAATCAGAATGCCAAGGATGACGATCCAGAGCTCATCAATGGTGACCCGAGAGGTGTCAGATGCTATTCGACGCTCTGCTACTTCAGGAGGCGAATAGTATCGCATTCGTGCGAGAGGAAGGGACCAGTACACGCCTTCTCGGCCGATGGATGACACTTGATCGGAAATGGTAATGAGAGCGCCATTCATGAGCGTATCTTTCTGGTCCACTTCTTTGGCTTGATCGACCAAGATGTACATGTTGGGGTACAGATGCCAAGACGATATCGCCAGAAGAATGGTGCCGTCATGGACTCTCTGGGGAATCCCCTGCACAAGATTCTCCATGGCATCCATCGCAGAGATCCATGCTTTCATAACACTTTCATATGGCTCATTGCTGGAATTCACCGGCATGCTGATGTTGTTCATAATAAGCATAAGTTGGGTGTGCTGCAGCCGTTTGGCCGAGTCGGCTGTGTGAAGCCAGGATCTGGCGCTGGCGTCCCAAGCTGCAAGTTGCTCGCGCGTGATAATTTGCTGTGCCGCCATGACTGAGGCCGTCTCAGTTGCACGCCCGTCATTCAAATTCGACAATACTTCTTGCTTTCGTTTCTCAACCAATTCAACCCATAGCGAGATAGCCTCGTGGCTCTTCCAGATTCTCGCGAGCATACACGATAGAAGATGCACGGCTAGTGCCGCACTGCCAGACGTTGCTCCAGCCCAGATATTGGTCCCGTCAGCACCCATCTGAGCATCAAAAATAGATCCCGCAGGAAATACCGGAGCGTTCTTCGCCGTACTTGCACATATCTCCGATACTCGTTTACCATAGGCATCGATGAGATGAGGAGCTCGGGTGAGCTTGGTTTCGAACAACGCGCCGAGTCTGCGCGCTGTGATATGAGACTGTCCATTTTCGGCTTCTGCTCGGCGGTTAGCCGACAGAGCGTTCCCCAGACCTTGGTATTCCTTTGGTGCCTCGACCTTGAGCAACGAAAAGTCGATGTTGAAGGCTGCAGCTGTAACTGTGAGTTCAGTCGGGAGAGAAATGGCCGAGGCGCTGATTTTCCCCAAGGAAGCCATGCCAGCGATAGTTATCAAAATTAGAGCACGAGGTACAAAAAAGATTAAGACTTTAAACTGCAGAGTTGGATAGGTAGGTAGTCCCAAGAGAAATACTAAGCAGCCGTAGAGTTTATATTGAATACAGCTCGATCATTATTCATTCAAGTATCCACCAGGCTGCTACCTATAATGATAGCCCGTCGCCCTCTTCGTTGACCGCTTGTCAACCATGTTTACCCCGCCCCTACGTTGCATAAAAGGCGGCTAATTATAGAGACAGCTATATCGGGAGCATATAGAAGGGTTCACCTAGCTACGGGTCACTTATTTTAACACTTTAAATTATTTTTTTAAAAAAAACAACCACATTTTTGATTATTATTTATATCTTCATAAAAGATTAAGGTGATTATAGAGAATCGAATAATATAAATTAAAAATTCTAATTATATTGTAGTAGCTGTAGCTTGAATTAAATAACTCAAAAATCAGGAGAATTAGTCTCCAAAATCCTAAGTAAGCTTTCGACCTCACAAATTCTTAATTAATCACCGACTAATCTTTATTTATTTATCTCTATTCTAGCTATAATGATATTTCCCCCCTGTAGTTATAATAATATCAAGTATAATAGATCGATTCATATAATTTAATTAATAATCATAAATGTAGTTGTTTTTTTTAAATAATTTAAAGTGTTAAAATAAGTGACCCGTAGCCCAGTTTGACCCGTAGCTAGGTGAGCCTTTCTACTATTTGAAGAATGAGGCTTGTATGTTGAGAGAATATGCAAATGAAATTAAAAATGAAATAGTATTCGTGTCTAGGTTTCAGATATGTCATATTATAAACAACGAAAACAGATGATTTCAAACCAAGAGAAATCGGACATCCCTTTATACTCCAGCTCCAAAAAGCACTCCAAAAGGCACTCCAAAAAGCACTCCAAAAAGCCTGCCCAGCCTTCCTGAATTTACTAGTCCATGCTCCCCCTTGCTCTCCGTCCCCTCTCTTTCCTTTCCTCTCTCCCTTTCTCCCTACAGCCCACAAACCCCACTCCCCACCAACGGCGCTCTCGGATAATACACCCGCGGCAGCCCTCCCTGCATCGCCACCCCCAAATTCCCACTCCCATCCGTCGTCGCCCCCGTACAACTCAGCACCTCCATCACCTGCATCCCCGATGTAAAGCCCGTCTCGCTGCTGGTCAGCGTCAACGTGTACGTGCTCCCACTCGTCCCCATATTGTTAAACACCCCGATGATCTGGTAGTTCGTGAAGCCCTTGCGCATCGCGATTACGTGGCTGTCGCTGTAGATCGGGTAGGCTTTGTAGGTGAGATAGCTGGCGTCTTTGTAGATGGCTTGGTTGCGGATTTGGTTGAGAGAGGCGATGAGGGAGTAGTAGGGGGTAGCGGTATGGGAGTAGGAGGAGAGCCAGAGGGCTTCGCGGTTAGAGGGGACGCCGGAGCCGGAGAAGTGTTGTTCTTGGCCTTGGTAAACTGGGGAGAGGGAGTTCGTTAGTCTTGGGTTTCGGTATGTGGGGGTAAGAGGGAGTAGTAGAAGAGGTGAGAGTGGGGAAAGGGGGTGTCGTTAAGAAGTTGAAAACATACTGATTGGAATACCATCCGCAAGAATGGTGAAAGCAATGGCGTTCTTAGTGAGCGAGGCGTCGGATGTGTAAGATGGGAAACGGGCCACATCGTGGTTTTCAAGGAAGGATCCAAGAAGTGTTGTATCCGAGCAAGTGGATTTCATCGTGTTGATACCATTGACGAGGTTGCTGATGCTGCCGCTGGTTGATTGGAAGGCTTGAGTAATCCAGTAGTATCTGCGCCTTGTCAGTTACGGCCTTCTTTACTATAGGCTAAGAAAGTGTATACGCACGCCGGGTAGTTGAGCATTCCGTTCATATAGTTCTGATAAGGACAGACGTAATTAGGGTCGCCGTTGAAGATTTCGCCCACGATGTAGACACCAGCTGAATTTCTCGTCAGAACCTACATAATCAGATATTGGGAATTGAAGTGCGTTCATACCTGCGGACTGGAAGCTGGGGAAAAATGACTTGCCGGTTTGCTGAGCACTATCGACTCTCAAACCGTCGATCGAGTAATTCGCTACTAGTTGAGTGATCCATGAATTCCATGTGCTCTGCACATTGCTATCCTCGGTTCTGAGATCTGGAAGAGATACAATGTTGTCTCCTTCCCAACAGTTGGTGACACTGGTTGCGTTGTTGTAGTCAATTAGGCAGAATGGATGGTAGTATGATTGCTGGTGTTTTATTAGCAATTTGTATGCATTAGATGGTGCGTTGGCTTACTGAGTTGAAAGGATTGTAGATACTATAGTCTACACAGTTTCCACAGCCAATGTATCCCATATGATTGGTGACAACGTCAACCATCAAGTACATTCCTCTGGCATGGAGCTATGCAAGCTCGGAGTCAGTATGATCGAACTATAGTTGTAGAGTGGCAAGTTACTCACGGCAGCGGATAAAGCCTTTAGGTCGGCAGCAGTGCCGAAGTTTGGGTTTACAGAATAGATATCCTGTGCCCAGTACCCATGGTAACTTGACCCATCCTATAAATTTCAAATTAGCACATATCTCACCCACAAATCAGCATCATGCCACCAGCAGATACCAAAACTGCAGGAAATCACATACCACAGTATTTCCAGCAATATTAAATACGATAGGAGATATCCAAATCTGGAACTGGATCAGCATCATATTAAGCAGACTCCCAATCACAAAGTGTACTTACAGCCGTGAAACCCATACTCTGGATGTAGTCTAGATGATTGATGATGCCCTGCCAAGTTCCGCCGCAGTAGACGCCGCTTGCAGTATCACAAGCAGCAGTTGTCGAGCCATCGGTGCGAGCAAACCTATCAGTAATGACCTGATATATGGATTGTTCACGCCAGCCAGTAGCTGAGAGGGCCGTTGCACCATTTGCAAGGCATGTCAAGGGTAGGAGAAAACTCGAGAGCTTCATTTTGGTGCTGAGGTGGTGTTTTCAAGATTGGAGGAGAAAACGTAACGGCGTGAATGGTTGACACGAACTACTCGTGGTATGAAGAAATGACGGACACAAGTCATATTTATATGCACAAGAGAATTGATGCCGGCTCCTCGCTTTCATGCATATTGTCCGACTCCGAAAGGATGAATATTTCCTTACCCGACCCAATCCTACCCGACTCTATCTCAGAGTCAGCAAAGGTAAGCAAGAGGAGCAACTAAGCTCTCCATCGACAACCAACATCCGATCCATACAGACATTGCGTACGAAAGCGCTACTTTCGGCCGCGTAGTCTGGCAAGCGCTTGGATCTGATGGTGGGATCACGGTTCTTCCGACAGCAGATGCGCTCCACACTGGTGGGTAGGAAGAAGACAGGCTAGAATCCAGATGTGGAGAACATGGAAGACCGTGGAGAGATGGGTGGTTCGGATAAAGTTTGCGCGGGAACGAACGTGGGGCGCATAGTCCGGTTATTAGCGGAAAGTTTCCAAGGGGGAGTGTGCAAATGCATATTCCGCCCTCGATATATGCAAGGGACGAACAATTGTACTTTAATATTCTTTTGCTTTGAAACATCAAAAAGGCTTGTGTAGAGTTGTGTCGGCGCACGTCTCGGTACTGTAAAGAAATTACATCCGCGGTAGAGGCACTCACTCCAGGCAAAACATTACCTTCAAAGTAAGCTATTGAGAGGGATATGTCGCATCTTTGTGAAATCGGTCCTTTCCCTCCCTTCACAGATTTGCCGCAAGCCTAAATTCACAGGCAGCGGAGCAAAAATACAATCATGGACAAGCCCCGGGGTACTTCTGGGGTTTTCCAATCCCCGCAGGAACGCACCCCACATTGCGGGGTTCGGGAGGTTTCGAAGAAGAAAAATCCGAACAGGAACCATGACTGTCGAGCTTCCAAGTACAGTCACTGGCACCGAGATACGCACTCCTAGCTAGATCACGTCGGTACTTGCGCCGCGAAACGGGCCGAATAAAGTCTGCGATGCTTTGAATCACATGCTTTTTCCGGCGTACGTACACAGCAGTATTTGTACGTAGTACTTGAGCATACGCTATATGCAGCTGCCGTACCTCGATAATCACCACGTGTATTCTAATGTGAGATTGCCGACTTTGGCGCCCACAGCTCTTGCTACAAGGAGCGAAGATCTTATTTAGATATGATCAGGTGAGTACAATAACGGGAACAGACAGATTCTTCCTCAAGGAAAGGGCCGAAAAGAGCCCGCTGCATATTCTTGATATTAGCCTCAACAAACGTTGTATAAATGTCCTCCGAGGACGTCATCCTAAGATGTTTGTGACAAAGAGGTCTTGTTAAATGAGTTTTGATTCGTGGAGATTTTCCCTGGCCCTAGAATAGACAACATAGCACAAATCCAAATGGTATTATCTTCATAACGCTCGATGCTCCTCCTCAATGACATACACCGGAATGAATGTACTGCCTCCCTCGGATGCCCACCATGGCATACCTACATCATCATTTATATGCTTTACCTTCCAGGCGCGTTAGCTCATGAAAGAGCCGTTGCCAAACGTAGATCCGTCGGTCTGTGCTTCACCACCTGTAGGTGACTCTTCGATATTCGGAGGATAGAATTGAAATGGGGGATCAATTGCATTCCCATTTTGAACGAATGAATCCCATGCATCCTGTTAAAGTTAGAAAATTCCTTGCGGTTCACGTAATCGAACGGGCACTCCGAAATGATTGTGTACTTACCCAATCTAGATTTGCAGGTATATCCATCACTCCTGGAACGTTGCCTGCATTGCCGAACATCGAGAATGGTGATACTGCAGCATTAATATTGGCAAATGGATTTGCGTTATCCATTGAGAAGTTCGGCGTGAGGCCTGTGCTTCCACTCGACTCCCCCATGCTCAAATCCATATTACCGAATCTTGAAGGCGACTGTCCCATCGAATTGAATATTGCTGCAGAGTTTGGAGAGAGCCCACCCGAAAGCATACCTAGCGTCATGGCTGCGGAATGCTCAGGTTTGAGATTCTCATCATCAAATCGAGCAAGAGCTTCTGCTGTAGTAGTAGCTTCTGGAGTGGGCACAGGAGCCTTGGATGATTTCAATTTCTCAAGAATAATATTCAGCGTCTTTGTTGCTTTGAAAGCCTCCATCGAGTTCTCAACGGTCTCACTCCATATTTTCTGAGAAGTTTCCAATGCGTTAAGCATTCCATCACGCTGCTCTTTCGTCCAGAATTCCGTCTCAGACACTGCCTTTTCCGGTAAAGATTCCTCAACTATGCCATAATGAAGTTCAAGACATACTATCATGGCTGCAAGTAGATAGTCATGTTTGGTAAGCGAGGATATTGCCCATTTCATTGACCGCAGTCGACCCCCAGGCTGTGATTCTTGATGTAGTTTTGCCTGATGTCGAAGAATCTCCATAGAAGCTTCGACAGCAGTCCGACGAGAATGAGCATACCGGGGATTTGTTCTTCCTCGTGCAAGGTATTTCCGATGAAGGACACACATAGTCTTTTGCCACAAGATATCCACATTGAATCTGTGCATTAACAGCGTAGCAGGATCATGCATGCATTCCTCCATTGGTCTGAGTCGTAGATGGGGAGCGATATTGTTCTTCAGTTCTCGCAACTTAGCGTCGCGCTTCAGGACCTCGTCGTATCCAACGCCCTTTCCATTGACAGTTTGCATTTGCTCCAATATAACGTTCAGCTCCCAAGCAATATCGACCTTAGCAAGCATATAAGACACTGGTGTTGGTTCACTGGAAGGACGTGCTGGTGGTAAAACTTTTGAATCCGGTCCGAATTCATCCTCAAATATATTTCTGGGAAGACGAGTATCGCAGTCGCTATCCCTAATCATGCTGGGAAGAGCGAGTTGGAAGGAAAACATGGTATCCATAGAGCGAACAAATGCCCATATCCGACGTCGCATCTCTCCTTGGAAGGGTGATATGCCTGGGTAATTACTTGGGTCGCGGTGATATCCCATTCGCATGGCCAATCGAGTGATCATGCCTATGATAACCCAAAGACCCACTTCGGCATCCCAGCGGCTGGCGTATTCACCATGAACGTACAGAATCAGAGTTTCGATTGTGTAAAGTGAGGATTTAGTGTAGTCGGAGTTTATGAGGCATTGCACAGTCCGAACTCGGTACTCTGCAGCCAGCTCGAGTGTACGGCCTATGAAAAGATAGATTAACATCAGTGACATAAAAGAATGAACCTCGCCAAGTCACAAATGCATTGGCTTTGGAGATCGAAATTCTTACCTTTCCACTCTGGTGGCTCATCACCAATCTTAGAATATGACTGCATAGCCAGACACAAGATTGAGTATAAAAGACCAAGCCATACTATCGATGTCTTCGAAGGGTCCTGCCAATGGCTTTGGAGTTCTTTGTGGAATGTAGGAGAATGTATGATATGCACGGCAGGATCATAAGTATTGAAATATCTACACCAAGAAGTCAGTCTTAGTTCCAAATTTGCAGCAGATTTTGTAGACTGACCTTGTCACGAGTTTATCAACTGCGGATTTGGGGGGGAGTTCCGAACGGAGCTCAACATCTGTAGCAGGTGTATGGGCATTGAATAAAAAGGCTGGGCCATCACTGATAAACTTTGGTTTCTGTGATCGGATTCTCTCGTAATTCGTTTCGAGTTCTCTTTTATGGTTGTTGAAGTAGTTTTTGACCTCTGCGATCTATACCATGGATTAGTAAACGTTTCAGATTTGTAAACAATGATGTTTGAGAGACATATGAGTCAGGGATAGCAATTGCCTGCCCTTTGAGCGCTTCCTAGTGGGCGCCATTTTCATGACGCTCGATCCGGAATGCCGGATCTGGTTATGTCTAGCGACTGGCACTTCGTATTGGTGCTCAGATGACGGAGATATTTGGGAGGTTAAGTTCATAAGAAATAATAAAGAATAACGTACATCTGCCAAGACCAAATGCCAATGTGAGTCTCCTATATATGTTGTCTTGCCCTTATCTGAATCAACCTTCAATACACCTAACGAGTTAGCAACACCGTCAACATCGCTATCTTCATCTTCATCTTCTTTGATCATATCGTCATCCTCTTGCTCAGTCTCTCGTGGAAAGGAAGAACCCGCACTATCGCTATGAGAACGGTTAATGGCAGCAGCAGCGGCTGCAGGCCCAGCAGACTGAGCACCATTTGTCATCAAGGACAGAACTAAACCTTCTAAACGGTCAATACGATTCTGCATATCATCAGGGCTGGTTGCTCCTTGACTTTGATTTTTCTTCCGAGTGCCAGGTGCAGCATACGAGCACGAGGCGGCGTCACCTCTCCTCGTACAATTCTCGCATGGATGCGACCTGTTACACTTCAATCTGCGACCGGTCAGTGTTTCCGGGCCTAAATGATCTAGGTGCGGACAAAGGAAGGAGCCTAAACTCACTTTCTGTGCCGACAAGGTCCGCATGACAGTGGAATCCTGTTTCTCTTTCGAACAACCCGATATTGGCCCTCTGGTGAGTGGCCACCGAAGCTTGACGAAGTAGTGGAAGGGGGTGTGGGAGTCATGATGATAAACTATTATTGATTTGTAAAGAGGGAAAATCCGGGAAGAAAGGAGCTGAGCCTAAGTCACTGGTTTACACAACAGCACTCTTATGTGGGGGGCTCAGTCCGAATATAGATCTCTTTAGCAATCTCCCACCCTTTAAGGAGTCGGTGTAAGACGGTCCTGCTGAAGAAGCGACCAATGGAAACGATATCAGAAGGAGGTAAGATGTCCTCGCACCCAGAAGATCAACCCCCGAGCTCGCTAGGTGTAGCAGGTCTTATCCTGTGGGAACTAACGTACGAATCCTGGTGCGCACTGAACAACTGGTGGAGTTAGAAGTATAATGCAGATGACAAACAGCCTTATGTCCACTGAGCAGCAGTTTGACTGCACTAGATCTGACGTATAAATGATGCCTTGTGCGCCAGTATCGCCACCGACCTTTGTTGAGTTGCAATAACAATAACAGACCACTGTAGCTTTGACTTCAGCCACTGTGCCAATGTGCAAATTCGCTCAGTCACACGTATGATGTCCCCGAAATATTTCAGATTCAACAAGGGCGTCCTGTCCGGACAGTCCTCTAGACCACCTCAGTACTGACAAATATTCCAGGGTCAACCCCAACCCAACGCAACGTTTCCAAACCTCAAATATGAAATCCACGCGCGGTCCCAATCGGCACAACCTTTGGTGCAATAGACAACGTTGAGTATTACTGATGTTCCTCCGGTTAAGACGGCAGTCGGGCAAGGGAAAAAGCCGAAGCTGCGAGAATAGCTTCAATGACGTCGCACTCTCACCTTCGAATAAGCAACTGAGTGAGGGATTTGAAGTATGCGACGATTATGAATAAGGATAAGGCTCGAGGGATAGAAGGCGCAAGACGCAGGAAATGAGGCTAGTGTATTTGACTGCAAACACACCACGGACTGTCCGAGATCCGACGCGCGATATGGCGAAATTACTATTTGGGCTCCGGCTTGAATGGATATATTGCGCTTGCTTCGGGGAATCAATATGCGTCCATAGAATCTGCAAGAAGAGGGTCAGTAAGTTGCTGCTCCCAGACTTTGCTCGGAAATTTTCTTTGGGGGGTCCTCACTAGGGAGGGGTGGATAAAATCTGCGGGTCAACTTGCTTGGATATCCTGTATCCTGTATCCTGTCGCATTCGATATTTCTGTCGCCTTACTAGAAAAGCTTAGGAACCAAGCAAGTAGTTTGCGGTTCCACGCATAGCAAGACTATCACCAAGATCCGTTTAACGCCGCCGCCTACGTTGAAGAACCTCGCCAACCGTTGATCAAAAGTATAGTTACTTTGGCAATCGACGTGATTTGAGGTTGTTGATGGAGGGGGGTTGATGGGTTGACAAATCGCAGCCTCCCGACACACGACTAAAATAAGGCTGTGCTAATTATGTCAGTCGTTAAAAAGCCCCGTGTGTCAACCCCACTCGTCCTAGTCGCACATCACCTAGTCGCTGCTGGTGCTTGCAGTTTTCTAGAAGTTGCTGGTGGCGCAGAAGTCTTGACGCATGTACGGAGTCTGGATTGGGTCTTTGCATGCGTGGTCGCAAGTGCTAAGTGCCAAGTGCTATCCAGTAACCTTATTGCTTTGGTGGTGCAACGTTTGCGATATACCGGCAGATTTACCGGTACCGAGGAACGAGGAATGCAGCCGTCTAGTAATCAATGAATTGCTATCGTCAGCTGTCCATACAAGGTGTTGAAGCTTCCGCTGGAGCTTCCGTTCAAATCCGACTGCTTCGTAGCCAGGACCCGTCGACTCGAACTATAGGTAGGTTGTATGGCGCAGTGATTGATCTCGTCACCGTGACTGATCTCGTCAGGCGCTTTTTCTTTCCTTTTGTCTTTCGAAAGGGGAGACGGTCCCCAGGTCCAAGGTCAAGGCACCCTTCTTCGTGCGCGTCCTCTCGAAAGGGATAAAGATTAGACCTCACGGCCATTGCATTCGGACGGGCTGCAACAGCAACGCTGACTACTCCAGCATAACACCAACACAAAACCAACCACACAATCCATATGATACATATATTTTGTGGGCAGGAAGGGCTTGGATCGCAAATATTGCGTCGGTATGACTCACAAAATGTTGAGACTTCATTAAAATCATTAAATTTCGATGATTACTGAGGATTAGATGTTGGTTTAACAGTTAACAGCAATTAGGCATGACGATCGCAGTTCAAATACGAAGCTCTAATGCCGATAACTCCGAAGCCAGCAATTGGGAATATCTACAAGTACATACACATATGCACAACACCACCCACGATGCGCTTCTTTGTGGATTTTCGACCTGGCCTGAGGGCTTTGAAGAAGTCGAGTTGAAAGCTTCGCTATTGCTGATCGCTCAGACAGGTCTTGGACATTCTGGATGAGCGGTCCCCTAACAATCAAACGTCTGAAGAGCATTATTCATCCCGCGATTTGGTTGGGAGAGAAAGAAAAGAGACCTTTGCAAGATCTTCATCTCGGACAACTATCAACCCGCTTTGCGACGCGACGACAAACCGGGGAAACCGAAGCTTTGTCATTTCATTGCTTCCGCACTATTCTTCTCGAGAAATGCATGCACCGGCATGGCAAAAATACCGTCAGACGGCCAGGGATAATGATGGGGTTGCAGTCGGCACTACCGGGTAATGTTGTCATTGAAGGAAACCCCCCACCTATCTTACTCCCCGAGGCGAATGGTAACGTTTCGATCTTCATAATTACCACCAGAGACATAAGTTATGCGAAATAGAAAAGTTTGCCCCCTCCAAAATCTGAGTATCCAGCTTCAACGGTGAACAAGCAGTGCGTGGTATCCGACTTCTCACACCTTATTGGAGGTTGTTTACGACGCATCCACGTATCGCAAACAGAACAGGCAGCAATATCAGCACGCAGGGAGATGAATAGCCAAAATTTCGTTCGTCCTCTGTCAACATTGCCTTTCGCTTTCCTGTTACGTTTCGAGGTTGCACTTCTAAACACCACTTCTCGTTTGCAATCGAAAGATTTTCCGTTGCACTCGATTGACACAACGGCTGCGAGGTCATCAGCGTGCATCCCGATCAATTGGACCAACTCATTTCATCACAATGACTCGTGAGCAGCATAACGCATTTACTGGGCAAAGCTCAGGGGACTCATTTTTGCCAAAGAACGTGAAGCCAACTCACTACGAGCTTCAGGTCATTCCCGATCTAGAAAATGCGCAGTTCGAGGCAATGGTTTTTATTGACTTCGATGTCACTTCATACACCGAATCTATTGCCTTGCACGCCGTCGATCTAGATATCAGATTGTCCAATCTAGTAATGCCATCAGGAGAACGATTTGCAATTGACAGTATCAGTTACGATGCTTTGAGACAAACAATCCTGATTAGTCTCCCAAAAGAATTAGGTATCTTTCCTGGTGGGAAGTTTCGCCTTGAACTACACTACATGGGGCGAGTCAATGAACGCGATTCTGCTGTAGGACTATATAGAAGCTCATTCAAGAATAAAAGTGGAAACACAAGCTGGATAGCCTCCACACAGATGCAACCAACAGGTGCTCGGAGACTACTGCCTTGCGTCGACGAACCCGCAGCCAAAGCCACCTTTTCTGTGTCACTCGTTACGGATGATGAGTTAGTCTGTGTGGGAAATATGGATATTTTGAGCGAGAAAGAGCTGGAACCTTTGGGAATTAAAAAGCTGACCACATTCAACACGACGCCGCCTATGTCAACCTATCTCATTGCATTTGTCGTTGGAAACTTTGACTGGATAGAGACCAACAGCTTCAGAGTGCCTGTGAGAATCTACGCCCCTGAAAATCAAAATATTGACAACTGTTTTTTCGCCTTGCAAATAGCGGCCCAAGCCATGGAAGATCACGAACGCACCTTTGGTATAGAGTATCCTTTGCCAAAACTTGATATGGCAGCCATCCCGGGCCATACAGGAGCAATGGAGAATTGGGGGTGCGTGATATACGACCATAGATATCTCTTTGTCGGCCACGATGCTTCTGCAGGAAGCAGACAAGCAGCTGCAGAAACCATTGTCCATGAACTTGCCCATCAATGGTTTGGAAATATTGTGACTCTGCAATGGTGGGACTCGACTTGGTTGAATGAAGCATTTGCTGAGTGGGCAACTTACAATGCTTTGGAAAACATGTTTCCGAAATGGCATGCATGGGACCGATTCGTAACGTCCGATCCATTGAACTTTCGGACACAGGGTCATCAAGAAGCACTACACCTCGACTCTAATTTCCACAGCCACCCAATTGAAGTCCCAGTCAACAGTCCCGGGCAAGCAAATCAGATATTTGACGCAATCACATATCATAAAGGATGCGCAATACTCAGAATGCTCTCAAGTATCCTAGGCGTTGAAACTTTCATCAAAGGAGTTCGGCTCCATCTCCGAAGACACACTTATGGAAACGCAACTACTGAAGATCTTTGGGACTCCCTGACTGATTCAAGTGGCATCGACGTGCGAGCAATCATGGCTCCGTGGACAAGAACTACCGGTTATCCAGTTCTTGACGTGAAGGAAGATCCGGAATCGAGCAGCATCAGTGTGATGCAACATCGATTTCTACAAAACACCAAGCCAGACTCCAAGGACGATCAAGCGGTGTGGCCCGTATTTCTCATGGCAAGATCGACGGCTGGACACGAGACTGAGATGTTCTTCCAAAAACGTGAGCATAAATTTTCAATTTCTCTTGACTTCTACAAACTCAACGCGAATTCCGCTGCTCTATACAGAGTATCGTATCCTCTCGAAAGATACCATAACTTCAGCCAACTGCTTCAGCAAAGCAATTCGAGCCTACTTTCTCCCGCGGATAAAGTAAACCTCATCTCTGACTTCCTTGCCCTCACAATTTCCGGCACAGGACCGGGCACGATCTCTGATTTCCTTCACTTCCTCAACCATTTCCGCCATGAAAACAACTTCTTCGTCTGGCGCCAAATCATCTATTCCATCCGCACCATTCAAAAGGCATTCCTTTTCTCCAACGCAAAGATTAACCGCAGCCTCGAGCGCTTCCAAGTCCATCTCCTCTCCTCCCATCTCTCTGACGATTTCTGGGACGAGTCCTGGGACCTCAACAAAGAAGACTCCCTCGACGACGATCTCAGCTACAGTCTCCTCTTCGCGGCCGCTTCCTCGCTCCCCCGAACCCGCGCCGCCGCACACACCTACTTCGAATCTTACGTCAAAGACTCCACGCCTATCGACCCCAACCTCCGCAAAACCGTCTTCGACATCGTCCTCGAAGACGCTCACGAAATCGTCCATCTCCCCACCATCGCTGTCTTCCCTGCCTACCTCCCGCACTCCCGCCTCACCACTCCCTACGACATCCTCTATACCATCCTCCAGCAGACCACTCACCCGGAGCTCCGCAGCGACATCCTCAACGCGCTAGGCCACGCTTCCATCCCGGCACACATGCAGCGCACTCTCGCGCTGTACACGGACCGCTCGATAGCGCTGTCGAAGAATGAGCAGCTGGCGATTCTGGCGTCGCTGCAATCACATGCAGAGGGCGTCGTGGCCGTGTGGGCATGGATGCGCGAGCATTGGGAGGAGCTGATGGCGGGGCCGCGGGGGATTTCGGGCGCGGGGTTTGTGAAGACGGGGTTGGAAGGGTTGGCGACGGGGGAGCAGTTGAGGGAGGTGGAGGGGTTTTTTGGAAGGAGGGATTGTGAGGTATGTCTGAATTTTTACTTTCATATATATATTTTTTTTTTGGGGGGGGGGGGATTTACGTTTCTTAATTTTGATTTTGATTTTTACTATCAAGCAGTTTTGGAATCCTAACAACCCATGCGCTAACTCGTTGAATCCTTAGGGCTTCGACATGATGCTCCAACAAGTCAAGGACGATATCAAGACGAAAGCGCTATGGACAGAAAGAGACGCAGCGGAGTTGGAGAAATGGCTGGTGGACAATCGGTTTTGGGAGTAGTAGTAGTAGTCGTTGGAACTTTTATTTTCTGACTTCATGATTTCACTTTATTTCACTTTATTTCATGTCACGATTTCTTCATTTTCATGTTTTCATGATTCACGAGGTAAGTAAGACTTGGAGAGCTAAGATTTGGAGAGCTAGCTAGCTCTAAGTAAGATGGCGGGGAGGGAGGGGAGGGAGTGTGAGAAATGGATACTGTAGACAGACACACAGACAGTATAACTAACTAACCGATGGACCGGCGGGGTTGGTCAAACGGATAGATAGATGGGAGGCCCATATGTATATACATAATATTTTTTTTTTTTTAAAACATACGAGGTGTTTTTTTGGGGGGGGGTTTTTTTGGATTCGCGTTTGAGGGGAGTGTGAGGGAAGGAAGGAAGGGAATGTACATCTTCTATTCCAACCAATCTCTTTCATTCTCGCCCTTTCTCGATTGATATAACTATTCCACCAAGCCTCCCCAAGCGTTCTCTTCTCAGCAGCAACAGGTTACAGCTCATACTATAAAAAAAAAACTGAGTTGCCCCTCGTCGATACTCTCTACATTTGCAACAGACTACATCACATCACATCCAGTCACATCACGTAAAACACATATACAGAAACACAAAATCCATACTATCAATGCATGCATTATCGTCCATCCGAACATCCCACCCATTTCCTCCTCAGATAGGTAGATGTTGTATCATGTCTAAAATACAAAGGTTCTTTTTTCCATTGACCTGCCCTGCCGGCAGGTGCTGCTAAATATGCATTTTTGCATGCAATACGAAATCCATTTCCATTTCCATTTCATGAAGATATCTCATATCATGCCATTTCATCGCATTCCATTGCATTCCATGCTGAACGTTAAAAACTCGGTAATGGGTATCGCCCAAACAGGCAAACCAGGCCAATAAAAAAAGATTCATATCATATCATATCATCTCGACTCATCTCATGCATGTCCAAATCCCCATCCACCATTGATGCGATCATCTCATTTGTGAAGAAAGAGAAAATAAGCCCAAACCCCAAACCCCACCGACCGGTCGGAAAGCCCTCAATCAAAATGGTATCGATCGTAATGGTATCGCAAGAGTTGATACATGTCATGGAATTATGTTGATTTTTAAGCGTCCCCGTATAACCCAACGTCTGTCTGACCAGCTGGAAGAATTTTTTCATGCATAATAGCAAAGATAGTATTAATTTTCCCACCGTGTATTTTTTGAAAGTTTTGCGTAAAGAAAAGATATTTAAAGAAAGTGGAAAAGTAAAGGTGTAAAGCGGCGTGAACATGAGCCGTTAATCCGAATTTGTCTGATATCGAAGGATAACGTAGGATAGCAAAAACCGAGAACATTCCAGTATCTCAGAAGCCAATACTAATTTTCAGAAGGCCGGACACAAAGTTCAATGCTGAAAAATGAATAAGCATACTAGAAATCTAGAGGATGCCCAAATGAGAAAAGGAAGCCAAGTAACCAGGACGAAAGTCGCGCGGATGATGAAGTTGAAAAATGTCTTTGGAAATGATATCTCGTATTCGAAATTCTTCACAGGCATTCACTCAAGTCGGAGACCAGAGGACATGCGAGGAGACATACGCTCGCGGTAAAGATCGAGAATGCGGTTTGCGGTGGTGACCATTTGAGAGAGTTTCTTGAGAAGCATATCTTGAGGAGAGACATTGGTAACGCGCATGAAGAGATGCTCAAGACGTTGAATATAAATATTCATAATCTTAGGAACAAGATCGGCGACTTGGTCATCCTGGGGGGAAAAAATGTTAGTAACGAATCACGACCCAAGACTACAGTTTTGCTTACAAGATATCCACTAACCATCTTAAGCTGGAATGAGCCCAAGATAGTTTCAGTCCAAGCAAGACGCTGCTCCATCAACTCATCTGCCAACTCCATAGTGATGATAGCACCAAGAGAAAGAAGTAAAAGAGGACTGAGCTCTTGGATGAATTTTGGAGAGAATCTGCAGAAGTATCTTGCAAAGAACTCCTGCTCTCTGCCAGTCTGCAACCAACGAACAACAGCATCTTCGTACTTGCCCTCTTTCATCATTTCTTCAATCTGTCGGAACATCTCGTCGAACTGCAATTCCTCGGCCGACTTTTCAGGTTCAATGGGAGCAGTCATTGCAGTAGAAACAGAAGGTCTGCTTGATCCATGAGCAGGACCATGGCCTGGGCGTGGGCTGGCATGGTGCGAGACAGAAGAAGCTTGACGATCTCTAACATTAGAATGCTGGCTACGTAAGAATTGGGCCTGGAACTCTGATTGTGTTGCCGCCATAGAACTGACAGTTTCGGTGAGGCCAGTGACAAGTTGAGTCAACTGCTCAATCTTGATGCTATCTGCATGACGTTGTCGCTCGATAGTACTAATCTGCTCTTGTGCTTGACGATGAACATCGGCTGCAACCCGCTGAGCAGTGGTGACAGCCAATTGAGTGAAAGCAGGAGTGACATTGTTATTCAAAAGTGTAGCAAAGTGCTCTTCGAAACGGAAAGAAACACTCTTGGCCAAGGTCTCCGACATTAACTTGAGAAGTTGAGGTTGCTGCAAAGCCTTGCCAACCGCATCAGGAAGAGCCTTGTGCAACTCTTTCGGTAGAGTCTGACTCAAATGAGTAGAAAGCTTAGGTCCAACCAAATCGTTGACAGACTTGATGGTGACGTCACTGATCATCGGGATGATAGAGTTGTCGAGAGCTCCGTTGACAACACGTTTGAGAGAATCTTCCATATTGCCAGTCAAAGTGGAAGAAACAAGACGAAGAATGGATTCTTGCTTGGCGTCCGATACCGCAGCCTCGGTACGTCTGTCTTCCTTGATCTTTTGGTCCAAAGCAGTGAATGATGCGCTAAACAATTTCTTGACCTCGCTAGAAATGCGACCTTCAATGTCCTTGAGAGCACCTTCGGATAGATCGGACCCTGAGAAGCTTGGAGCGCTTCCAACATCCGGAATGGTATTCATATTTGCACGAGAAGCACTACCGTTGCGAGAAGCTGAAGTGATATCACTTGTGGTATTTTTAGGCTGTGGAGTTGGTGTTGTGCTGGGAGCTTCGGCAGAAGAATTGGCCTTTCGTCGCTGCTTCTTCTTTTCAACCTTGTCGGCTCCGCTAGCGCCCGCCGATCCACCGTTGGTGATAGCGATCGGGATCTCTCTCTTCTCAAGCTTTTCTTCAGCTTTCGGAGCAGAGCTAGAAGCTTCTGCTTGAACCTTCTTTGTATCTTTTGGTGCAGCTTCCTTAGCAGCAGGGCGCTGAACGATGCGAGTAGGTGTTGGGATTGCAGTCGGGACTGGCTCACCTGCCTCGGAAGGTGTTGCGGGAGCGGGAGTGATTTCTTTCAAAGAATCAATGGTGACAGCACCAACCTTATCAGCGATAAGAGGTGAGATAACCTTGTTGTCGTTAGTCCAGCCTAGATCGGCTTGCTTGATATTGAGACAAGTGACACCCTTCGAGTGCATAGCATACAACTCGAACAAAGTGGTTGGCTCTCCGTAGGTAGGAGCTGTAGCAGAACTTGGAAGGATATCCAAACTTCTGAGGCTTCCTTTACTTGCGAATGAATATTCCCTCATACCACTAACAACAGCAGTAGATTCTGGCTTAGGAACACTTGGATCGCGGTTCGCAAGCTTTTCGACAAACTCGGCTTGAGTGGTGGTACGAGGCAAGTTGTACTTGGGGGCCGACAAATGGAGGAAGTAGATCGAGTTTCGAGTGGGATGGCCCACAACAATAATGCCACTAGCGGCGTGATACAAGACACTGCATACGGCATCTGATTCCTTGCTATGCGGCAAGTGAATTTCTTGAACAGGCTTACCCAATGCAAGATCCCACAATTGCAAAGTATGATTTTGCTTCATACCAACAATCATGTAACGCAAAGGTCCACCCTTTTGGTACGGGCGAAGTTTGTCAACAAACAAAACCGAAGTGGGCCATGACTTTTCGGTTGCAGGTGTAGTGATCAGAGTCATAAGAGGCTCTTTAATCTCAACTGGTGGTGCCTTTTGATGAAGCTCATCCGCTGGAATTTGCGTAAGAGCTCGAACATCCCAAAACTTGACTCGTCCAGCCTTGTCGAGGGATACAATCGTAGAATCATCCTCACTGAATGTGAAATCTTTGCCAGCCTTGCCAGTATTGACCTTGAGAGATCTATGAGCAAGGTAGCGATCCGTATCAACGATGCGTTCCTTTCCATGTTTCAGGAAAGAATTCTTCATGATAACAGATGGGTAGATGATTTGAATAGACTTTCCGCGCCCGACAGCAAAGAACTCTGGATGGTTTGAGCTCTTTCTAGCCCTAGTCTTGAGAACACCACCAGCTGACTCATTGTCTGGAGTCTGAATGGGAGGGAGAGCAAAACCATGCATTTCAGGATGGCTTTCCTCAATGAAATCACCCTCTCCATCCTTGATAACAGCCCAGTAAACTGTGCCGCTAATACCAGTACCAATGATAGCCTCTTTCAAATCAGCTGCTGAACGAGAGATCGAAACATTGAAGATACGGTCGTGAGTTTCAGTGAAGAGTCGAGTATCTTTGCCGTCGGCTTGCTTGATGATGCGAATGCCACCATTCTTCGACATGCCGTAGACGATAAAGTTCTCCGATGCTGTAACAAGAGTGCGATCAATCTGGTCAAACTCCTTCTTGAGACGCGCAATATCCATAATGGCTTCGTCCCGGAAAGAAGGGCGTGCTCCCTCCCAGTCCTTGATGGTGATCGAAGTCCAAGGCTTCATTGGGAAGTTATAGACTCTGATAACATCATCGTCTTCTTTCTTAGCAGAACCCTCATCAGCATCAGCACTCTCCCAGCTGTCTGCAATGTGGCCATGTGCAGCATCGTCAATGATTTCTTTGACTTCCTCAGCAACCGGAGTAGGCAGATCGTTGAGGATAGTGGCGTCCTTGTCAAGCTCCTTCTTGATTGCTTTGGCGGCAGTCTGAGCTTTGTCCTCAAACTCGGCTTCAGTCTTGGCAGCAAGCATATCGAGAAGGTCTTTCTCGATCGTAGCCTGGGTCTGTTCCTTCTCAGCGCGAGCTAGAGCTTCTTGAACCTGTTGGTCGACTGTGTCGCCAACCTCGCTAAGTGCATGGCTAACAGTCTCCTTGTTCTCTGAGCTTGGTGCTGGAGCTCCGATACCAATAAGAGCCTCCAATTGAGTGCGACCATCAGGTAGTGGCGTAGGAGGACCAGAAGAAACAGCCGGGGAGCCAATCTTACGCTTGGAAAATGCCTGGGCTGGGCTACCAGCGACACTTCTCTCATCCATCTTGCGCTTGTTATCAGTCGAATCATGACGCTTCAAGATTTGGAACGTAGGCGCATTCAGATTGGAGCTGGAAGGTGCAGGTGCGTTGCCCTTTGGTGTGCGGTTGCGTGGAGAAGAAGCTGCCAATTCCTCAAAAGGATTGGTGTACGTGAACATGCCAGGATTGCTCTTCACCTGTGTCTGCGGGGCAACTTCTTGTGCGTTTTCCTTGCCAAATGGTTTCCCAAGGTGACCCTCGAAAGCCGACTGGCCCATTAAGCTCACCTCAAGAGACGTCTCCTCCAAGGTTTGTGCCAAATCACCAACGTCATCGATAGAGCTAGCCTTGCTTGGGGGAGTCAAGACCTTTTCAGTCTTGGCTGGCGGTGATTCGTCGCCGGTTTGTGGTGGTTTTGGTTGGTTGAGAAGACGAAGTAGATATGCTTGAGTATCGGGCGCAGGAGAGCTCGAAGCCGCAAAGGCGGGAGGTGGCTGGGATTGAGTAGCAGTGGCAAATTGCGGACTTGCTTGGTGTACAGATGCCGGCTTCTGTTGTGAACCTCCCATGAGAGCAGCAAGCAAATCGGAGCCACCACGGCTACCACCGCTGAGTTGGCCAAGAACATCGGAGCTTCCACCGAAGTTTATGGACGACTCACGCGAAGGAGGTAGTGGTGTGCCGATTGGTGCTGCCTGATTGTTTGGTTTGCTAGCAGAAGGCTGGCTGAACTTCAACAAATTAAGCAAGCTTGACGTACGCTCCGTGTTCGACGAAGTACCAACGGGATTGGGAGCGCGGGGCTGGATCTGCACCTGGGACTGCTCGGCCGGGCTCAAGATAGCAGAGCTATGATGAGGCGGCTGAACATGTTGCGGCGTAGGAGGAAGTGACGAGGAAACGGAAGGCTGCTGGTAATGAGGAGGCAACTGTTGACCTTGACCAAAATAGCCGCTGTTATTATTGCTATGGTTGTAATAGTTGTAACTAGACTCTGGATTGTTCGATTTTTGCTGGCGAAGCTGAGCAAATAGACTTTCCAAACCATTATTGGTGCCGTCACCACCAGGTCCTGTCGGATATCCAGACATGGCGAACGGAGATGAAGCGCAACGAAGGCGCAGCAGAAATTTTGAAAGAAAAAATTAAATTGAATCGATCAAAATCGTAACCAGGGAATTATTGCTGGGAGAATGTAACGAAGGTTATCGCGAAGAGGAAGAAGAGAAGAGTGGAAGAGCCTTTCGAAGTCGATGGAAATGGAAGAGGTACAGTAGGTAATCGACAACGTAATTTCCTGCAGACCCGAGAAAAAGACAGCTCCTGATCTTGTTGGAGAAGAAAACCACAACGTGAACAAGACTGTCCCCTCGGCAACAAAAATATTGACGCTTTTTTTCGAATATGAAGTTACGAATGGAAGACGGTAGTTGAGGACGACGAGCAGTAGAGAGTAGAGTAGAGTAGAGTAGAGTAGGTAGAGTAGAGTGGAGTGGGGTGGAGAGGCAGATGTGAAGGAAGAAAAAGGTATTGATTGTGTATCGTTTGTGAAGGAGGTGAAAAAAGATCGAGGTGGAGGTGGAGGTGGAGAGCGAGCGAGCGAGAGAGAGAATGAGTGAAGTAAGAACGAATCTGCGTGGGCAAGCTCTCAATTCCCAGCAGGATTGGAGCTTGGGCGTTTTTTCTCCATTTTGCCCATTTCCACACGGTCCAAACGTAACTGGATTGCACAAGCCAATCCGTGCTTTTCATTGGCCGATAAGCCGCGCTCCTCGCTCGCTAATCGGACTTGTAGTCGAATCCAATCAAACAATCCATTTATGATTACGAATGACAAAGAGAGAGAGAGAGAGAGAGAGATTCTTGCTGGTTACCTAACCTACCTGTATGTGCAGTCTATCGCATTGGGAAACGGAAACGGCCAGAAAGAAACCCCGAAGAATAGAAAATCCATCACCCACCATTTATCTCACATACTGGCAACTACAGCATCGCCAGGAGCCTTCCGAGGAATCACATAGCAGCAGAAAAAAGAAAACCATCTCCCGAGGCAGCCGAGCGAGGGAAAGAAGGAACTTGGTGTTGTTCCCGTCCATCCTCATTGACTGATTCACGTCGGCCTTGTGATCTTGTATCGAAGAGGGCGCTTTGATTTGATTTTCCCCTTCTTTCTTTCTGCATGATTTGAGAGGGAGATTATCGTATTCCTGTTACCGCATGACTACACAATAGAGTCTCTCGATAACACGACCTTTGGTCTTCTTCGTCAACTTACAGCACCCGAACCGCACAACATATACCCTCAACTTCAGCATGTTCTGCCTCAGAAGGTATGTAGACGCCATTCCTCCACCTCACCCATCACCCACCAAACTAACCCCATGTCCCCTCCTTCCTCCAGCTGGCTCCCGCTCCTCTTCATCCCCACCAACGCCTCCCCCATCTTCATCGTCCTCTTCTTCATCTGCACGTACTTCCTCAACCGGCCCTGCGTGTACTGCTCGATCCTTCTACTGATCCTATTCGCATCATCGTGCCACTGGTCGGACCACTGTTTCTTCGACTTCAGCAGCAATTGGTTCGAGCCGCGGGCATCCACAGCCTCGCTGGCATCCACAGCCGCCCTCTCCAACGAAAGCATCAACTCCAGCCCCAACGAAACCCTCGACGCCCTCGCCATCTACGCCACCGCTGCCAACAGCACCGCGCTGGCGCTCGCCGAAGAAGCAAAGCGTCGGATACAGGAGACGCGGACGGAGTGGACGGGCATGGGCGTGGAGTGGCTGCGGAGTCTGCTGGGGAAGCGGGAGTGGCGGCTGCCGTGCGTGGATGTGTATGTTAGGTTGTGAGAAGACGAGATGGGGTTTTTCCGCGCGGATACTATTTACTACAAGGGAGGAATAATGAGCTATTGGCGAGGATTTTTACAAAAGGCAAGAGATAAAGCGCATATTATGTGTACATGTATTAGTTTGAAAGGAGGGAGGGAAGGTTCGATTGGGTGGATTGGTGCTCGGGGGAACGATGTATCTATTTGGGATATTATATCGGATATATAGGTAACGGCGTCTAGAGTCTAGCGGTCGCCAGTGTATAGCAAGGTATTTTCGATACTGTTCACAACGTCACCACAATATAGAGTGAAGCGTGCTATTTGCGACGTGACATTTACATGGGGCAATGTGAGCGAGCAGAGACAGCATTAGCCCAGCGCAGATGCATAGAAAGAAGCCTCCGCCACAACCATCAAGCCGCCCGGCCGGCCGGCTGGCTGGCTGCATCGAGAACTCTTCCAACTACAAGTAATCTCACAAAGTAGGATGCATGCAAATGTTCCCAGAAACAGGATATATATTGCTAGTCATATCTGACCATGCTATGCTATGCTATGACACACACACATACACACACACACACAACATATACAGATATCCATCCCCGCTTCTAGCTGAGCATATATCTCCAGGTATGCGATGGCATATCGGCTCATCTTTTCCGAGGCCATCGTAGCTCTCATCCCACCGAACACGAGTCCGAAGTCGCGCATTGCTTTTATCGCGACCATTCCGTCCGATCCAGTCCAGTCCAGTCCAGTCCAGTCCAGTCCAGTCCAGTCCAGTCCAGTCCAATTCAAATCCACCCCTTTGTCCCCTAAAACGCCATGCCTATGCAATGTGTATGTACACAAAAAAGAAGAAAAAGAAAGAAAGAAAGAAAGAAAGAAAAAAGCGCCATCCGTCGTTGGCCCCGCTCCCCACCCCACCCCACATCCCCCTTCCATAGACACAGAAGAGAGACAGATGCAGATATGTACATCACCGACTCTACCTGGCTCTTTCAAAATAAAATAAATAAATGAGAAAAGAGGCGAATCCAAGGACGCCTATTATATGCCACTTGCTTGCTGCATTTAGTGCTGGATGCTATGCTCAAAGGGTATCATTATGTGCCTTCTTCTATTTCTCATCTCATCTCCATCGCTTCTTCGTCTATCTCCTTCTCGAATCCTATTAGTTCTCAACTCATAATACATTAAGGAGGTTCCGTAGGCCGGCCTTGGGCTTTCTCGATGATTGAATACTGCGTGGCATGTGTGGATGGGTGGTGATTTGGCTCTGTGGTTCAGGGATCCACTCCTTCTGTTCAGGGTTCCAGCGATGTCTATAAAAATGTCAGCGTTGATCACAAAAGATGGGTTGTGGAAATGGAGCTTACCCCTCATGAAGAGTCTTAGTCAGAGCACGAGGGCTGTACTCATCGGTCAAGATCCGGTCGAAAGAATACGGCACCAAAGCAGGAACACCCTCAAACTCCGTCTCTCGCAAAGGATAGATATCTCTGGTTCGGTATCGATGATAGTTCTTGCAACTCCAGATACCAGGTTGTGACGACGGATCGGTTTCGGCGAGACCCGTAATATCAATGAATAGACCGTTTCTCGTATCAATCCATCTTGCGTCGATCACATTCATTCCATCTCCCCTAACTCTCTCAACGATATTGGGGTTGATATCGAGTAGATACTCCCGCTTGATTTCCGAGCCATCCTCTGCTACCGCCGTATAATTGTGAATCGTCATATTCAGGTTCTCCCCCAACCATGTCAATGTCGCCGCAGAAACCTGAGTATCCAAATCCCAATCCCAAGGCATAATCTTGCCATTCCACCACCAGCCCAACAATGTACCGTGTGCTATCCATGTTTCGATGTTTCGTTCTCGGAAGGTGGTCAGGTATGATCTAATTAGATGTTGTAGGGAATCGTTCTTCTCTTCGTAACTAACGGGTTCGCCTTTATAGTATCGAATGTCGTAGTGCCCTAGGACTTCATTTCCTCCTGGTTCGTGGAAATATTTCGTGTCTGAATGCTTTGTCTTTGGACGACCAATTCTCGGTGGGATGAACGCGGCATCTCTTTCCTCCGTCTGTTCACCATCCGGTAATGCTCCCACAAGCGTAGACGCAAATAACAGTGTTGTTGCAGCAACGACGAGGAAGCTCGGAGGTCGCATTTTGATATTCGAAAGCTCTGGGTGGTCCTGGTGTTAACGACGCATATAGCTTGGTGAGAAAGCAATTGGGTGTCGGTGTGCGTATATACCGGTTTGGTAGAGGTGAAAGATCGAGAGTAGGAGGGGATCGGAATGGTTCTCCTGATTCAAGTATTTATCTGATATGGGGTGCTCGCGTAGCCAACTTCCAAGACCTAAGGTTGTCAAGATACCCCAGACGGTACAACAGTTAAGTGGACTTGGGTTATCAAACACGGGGCGATAGATACTCGGTGACGTCGAGAGAATAGGATATGATATAATAGAAGAGATAGTGGACACTCGGCTCTCTATCTTCTAATCGTTATCAAGCAGACCGCACCGTACAATGCAAGCGAGAGAATGAGCGGGCAAACACCAATCCGGGAAAGGATGAGAGACTTGAAGGCAATAAGAACAGCTAAAGGGAAGATCAATGGAAGAAGCTCGAAGCTCGAATCTCGGATTGGAAGAGGGGAAAGAAAGGAGGAGATTCAGTCAGTTAGGGTGAGGTGGTGAAGTTGATATAAAACATCCAGGAACTAGTAAGTAACTATTAACTAGGTTAAAGCAGAAGGAAATAGTAGGGATTTGTAATTAAGAGAGAGAGAGAGAGAGAGAGACTGAACGGTCAGTAAGTAGTAGAACCAAGTAGTCAGTCGTAAGTAGTAAGTATTAAGTCGCAAGTAGTAAGTCGCCGTAAGTCGTCGTAAGTCATTGATCCAGCGAAATATCTTTCTTTTTCTTTCCCTGCCCCGACCGGCATATCTACGGGGCCGTACTTGCACGCAGTTGGGTTTCCAAAGGTTCCCAAGATTCCCAAGGCTCAGTTGCGGAGCACTAAGGAGAGAAGTGCAGGAGAAGTGCAGGAGAAGTGCAGGAGAAGTCACATAGTACGAGCCGCCAAGATCTCCCTCTTTCCTAATGCGCTTCCCTGGTCCATTGGCAATCTTCAGCAATCTGATAAAACTGGAGACACGCGGTGGGAGCGGATATTGGAAGCGACAAGGGGCTACGTAGGCATCCTGAATATATACTTGAGTAATACTTTGTATGTTGTCAGGGATGGGGGAAAATATATAGAAAAATATATAATAAATATCAAAAAAAAACATCAAGCCACAGCCCGCCACCAATCAGACGTTGTTATCCATGACAATCTATGACATGGAGATGTTCTGGAAATTCGGATGAAGTTACTGGAAAGCCTTGTTTGATTCTATGAACTGAGGATGTCACAAATTCACCTACTCTACACTCTACAAAGCACTTCATACGGATACGGCTCTTCCAGCTGTCGGAAAGCCGATGGAGAAAAGACAAA
Organism: Clarireedia aff. paspali H2; assembly: GCA_026770245.1. Lineage (NCBI taxonomy): Eukaryota > Fungi > Ascomycota > Leotiomycetes > Helotiales > Rutstroemiaceae > Clarireedia > Clarireedia aff. paspali H2. The sequence continues at coordinate 77,791 of JAJCXA010000153.1, forward strand.
GACGGAGCTTATTACCGCACAAACTCCACACACGACATCCCACACACGACACACAAGACACACGACACACGACACACGACACGAGAAACACCCGCCATCCGCTCTAAAAACCAACACCCAAGGGCTTGGCTCTCTACCGGCGCTAATGCTCAGGTCAGAACTAGCAGCAACCAAGAAGCAAACTGCACCCAACGGATCAACAACCATGGGCTCATCTTCCTGTCCTGAGTGCACTTCGTCCTTGGTGTAATTTTACATGGCCGTTTCACTTTGATTCGCCGTCGCAGTCGCAGTCGCAGTCGCAGTCGCAGTCGCAGTCGCATGCAAGCCTAGCGGCTAGCTGCTGTCGTCATCCTCAAACGGGAATCCAGTGCGCAAGGGAAGCACTCCGTAAGTACTGTACGAAGTATTGCGGGAGGCGCTTGGCATGGGGCTACGCGTCCATACATACATACATACATACATACCCGTAGGAGAGAAATGATTGAGAGAGGTTACAGTACAGTCTCAACCCTTACACGACTACGACTGGCTGCATGTTTTGATAGATGGCTGTATTCTTCCGCCTCTCTTTTTTTTCTGGGGTTTTTGCAAACTCCTTGCCTGATACTTACTTCGTATACGACGGGATAATTGAAAAGGGTCAGAAATAAAAGCACAAACACCTACCTACACCTTGCACCACCTTGTTCTTCATGCAGTCGCGTGATCGCTTGTTCTTCATTCACTCGCGTGATCGCTTTTTCCTCGTTGCTACATAGTATAATTTTTGCAGATCCCATCTCAATTGTTATTACCTTGGTATCTCTTAGTATCTCTTGCTTAAGATCAGGGTCAGCTATCTTATCTGCTTCCTGAATAGGTAATAATGTGTGTAGGAAATTCTACTCCTTCTTTTCTATTTCTGTCAAAATATCTCTCACTTGCATTCGTGCCAAGACGCCAACTTCTCCAACATCCCACAACGGCAGCGAGTTGAACAGTACAAAAACCTGATCGTCTGCTTAGCTACCCAGCTTGTCCTCCAATAAATTTACCAAGTTGGCCGTGTTCTTAGCCTATCCAACTTCCCGACCCATGTTTTCTTCATCAAAGGCATCCGAATAGCCGTCTGCCAAGATGCGATTCTGTCAATCGGGGGCACAATTCCATGCGGGAACTTCTTGGTTCGCCGGATTCTTACAGAAAATGGTCTTGTTCCTTTCTCCAAGCCACTTCATGCACAATGACTCGAGTGTTTCCTGTACCTCGCAGCTGAGTGGGGTAGATGGAGAGTTATCGACATTTGCGGCCTATGATGGATAAGGTAGACGATGAACAAACCGTGCCAACACCAACGTCCGAAGAAACCGAGTACAGTATCGTGTGGCTGTGCTAAGTTAACCTATCATAACTTTGCAGGAAAGTGTTATTGCAAGTCTAGACCGGTCAGTGCTTGTTTTTATGAAACCCGGAGCCGCTGCATTCCGGACGGAGACGTTAAAAAATATGAGTTCATCGCAATTGATGGATTTTTTGGAGCGGCTGTGTTGCGACACATCACTAACATTCGAGGTATCGAAAAGCGAAGAGTTTGATGTCGCGAATCCCCCGAATTTTAACGTGAGCGAGAGCGAGAGGTAAGGCTGGTGAGGTTACTTTTACGGAGAAGAAGAATCAGGCGAAGGATTGAGCGGCGGAAACGGCTGTTTGGCCCTGCCTGTAGCGATGTGATGGGCGGGTGAGGGGCTTGTTTGAATCGCATATCAAGCGCCAAGTGATGGATCTTGGCAAGCTTGAAGTCTGCCCAGAACTATCAACATCATTCAATTTGCACAGGGTTTTTATTCTTTGTGGCGGTGCATGGTAGAATAACAAAATGCAACATCTCATTAGATGCTTGGGACGCCTCTTGAGAGATCCTGCCCAAGGTTTATGGGAATGTATGTATCGTTGTTTCCTTGCTGTAGCAGGTAATGAGATCCTCCAGAGCACAAACCAGTCAGAGTGTGATTACACATTGACTTGCTTTCTCCTTGATGCTGGCACTTGCCCAGATCGAACTTGACTCATTGGAAGGTGAGCCCAACGGCTCAGGCAGAAAGAAGACACCAGGAATCAGATCGACAGTAAGCTTGAGAAACATCTCCAACAAGAACAACCCGGATCCTACTGGCCAGTGACTTCACCAGACAGTACCAGTAGTATGTCCTAACATTTGAAGCATCGTAGTCAGAAAATAAAGCATCTGGATCTCGTATTACTCAATAGTTGCCTTGCTGCCTGGGGCATAAATAGTAACCTGGCATAAATAGTAACCGAGCACAGACCAGGGGATCCCGAACGTTACCTCGGCCCAATAAACGAACATCTTCTAACTTACTCACATGGACTTTGAGTAAATATGAACAGCAAGACAGCTTTCATTGCCCGACAGGATCTATTGTAACTTACTGATTCGGACGTATTTGTATATCTCCGACTCATATACCTTGCAAGATCTCCCAGCCTGACGAGAAATACACGCCGATACCGTGCCGCGAAGTATTCAATGGCTTCCAGTGAAAGGGCCATAATGGCCGTTAGGTCTATATTTGACCGGTATTTGACTTGATTTTCTTCACACTGGGCTATATCATCAGGCATTCTTCTATGCGGTTTCAAAGAAGCAATATTTTTCTGTATTAACCCAAGCACTACCATTGCAAGCTTGCAGCTAGGTAGTACATCAAGCTACACCAAATCGTAATCCTAGGCCATATGCATTCACTCTTCCCATACTGCTTCGATTCGCTACAAAACACATATATGATAAGTCTCTAACGATTACTAGCTATAATTTGATCGCTGAAGCACAAAATTACAAGGGCTTCGACAAGCATCTTATGGACACCGTCAAGATCCTAGATGCCACCGACACCGGGGTCACGATCTGTGAATTCACCATCACAGAGCAGTATGCAAACCTGAACGGTGTAATGCACGGCGGTGCCGCTGGTGTCATCTTTGATATGTGTACGACGATTGCGTTGGGTCCGGTTGCTAAGCCAGGGTCTTGGGAGTATAATCGCCTCATACGTTCACGTTCTGGACGGCTGACTTGATGTAGTTTCTTGGGTGGAGTCACCAGAACGCTTAATATAAGTTATCTGAAGGCAGTTCCGATTGGTATGTTACTTCGCCCAGGCGCACATTTGGGATTGTAGAGCATGATGTTGATCTACTCCAGGAACGACGGTTCGATTGTACAGTGAAGTGGTGCAGTACGGCAAGACTATGGCGATGATTCGTGGATCGATGACGAGCCAAGATGGTTCAATTATCTATTGCACGTGTGAACATCACAAAGTGAGCGTGCCTACAAAACATGAACATCTTGCCCATAAGGTGGAGTGGGACGGATTATGGGAGAAAGATGCGGATGCGGGCACGAAATCGAAATTATGATGCATAGTTATGGCTCTGCTACGATATAGTGTCGGAGGAGGTTCTGGGTTGTTTATAAATTCTAGGAGCATGGATTAAAGGACAACATATCTGCAGCTCAAGGCCAGGGCATCCGCATGATACCACATGGTCCGGTTCATATCATCAGCTTACTTCAAGTTACTTGTTTGGTGGCATCATTTCAGCCGCATCTTTTCCGATCATAGGTATCGCATATACACTTTCACTTACGAGATTTGGTAGTTCAAAGCGTCTTGCTGTCATTTCTTTACGTGCTGGCACCAGTGTGTCATGTGTCATTGAGCACATTTTCCTCATCATACACAGGTCACAGTATAAAAATAGGAAGGGTTGTGTATTGTGATGCATCGAAGCTATCTTATATTAAAATAGATATCTTACACACGATATTAACCGCTTCTTCTTTTTTTTTTACCAATCCTCACGCTCTAGTACGTGACACAGCAGGCGGTCGTATCGAGTCTACCAATTGCCTCAGTCCCAAACCAATCGGGAGCTCATCTCTATTCAGGTCGTTTACCGGAAGCCTGCCGGTTAATATTTCTTCCTTCAGAAAAATGCTTAACGCATCTATACCCTACGGAATTCCATACGTTAGCGCCCACACATCGAAGGAAAACTCGTCTGCTTCAACTTCTGCACTTTTTTTTGGTTTTGGTGTGTATGTGTGTTCTTACAATCCTCGGTCTCGTCAGCGGCTCACACATCCATCTCCTCTCCATTCCCTTCGCATCGTCTTCCAACCCGATGTAGAAACTCAACCACGAGTCGATGCTTGTCACCGTGCTCAAGAATTCATGTAGCGGACTGTGCTTCGTCGCGTCGTATTTCCAGTCGATCTGTCTCTGCAACTTGCCAATTGCATCAAAGTAGATCAAGGCGCCGACCGCTGTGGCGTTTCGCGGCCCGAATCGATCTATGCTGGGTAGAAGGAAAAGCGCATATTCACCTTCGTAGTAGAACCAGGAGATGCTGCACCTGTGCACCGACATCCTGTTCTTCTTTTTCTTTTCCTCTTCCTCTTTCTACTTTTTCTATAGAGCTTTTTTTACACGTTTTTTTTCCTGCACTTGTCTATGTATGTATGTACTGTACTGTACTATACGTATATATGAATCCTCGAGTAATCTTCTCTCGAGGCGTCAGACAATAATCGTACGATCTCTGCTCTATCTGCACTGAAATCCCGGAACAGCTTATAAATAAATACATTTATATGGAATCCCCCCCTCCCCCCAACTAGAGTTTCCACACACTTTATACACCCAAACCGCCCGCAGACCGTCTTCCCTTCTAACAACTCATGTCTGCTCGCTTGCATCTATCTACACGCTCGGGTCTTTTTCCCGGCCTGAGCAAGGTACCTGCGACTCAGAACTAGATGTGGAATTCTTCCCCGGAGGGCACCACCTTGCCCAACGTACGGGCCTCACGTCTTGGCTTGGGCGTAATGCGCTTCTGTGTGATGCATTCGCGGCATTTGGCGGTATATGGCGCGGCAAGCGTAGGTTGTGTTGGGTGGCTGGAGCAGAATTTTCGAGGGCCTGGCCATTTCTGGAGACCAGACCGTATACGCCTTGTTCTGCCTTGGATCTTACTACTGCAACTGGGACGAAGTTCGGTATATCGAGTCCTAGGTATGACAGCCTAGGATTGTTTTTTTTTACACGGTGCAGGAAAATGGTGGTGAAATGTTGACAGATATCGAGAGGCCATTATCCCTGCTTGGTTCCTCCCTTCCTCCCTCCCTCCCTCACTCACTCACTCACTCACTCACTCGCTCGCTCGCTCAGCTCCGAGTACGATTCCTCCTACACCTACCGATTTAGGCTGGCGAAGCATGTCACCCTCAAACCAGCAATCTCTCTCTCTCTCTCTCTCTCTCTCTCTCTCTCTCTCTCTCTCTCTCTCTCTC